>JAKFQP010001017.1:6062-21696 GCA_023375905.1 Nycticorax nycticorax
AGTTTTACATCCTGGCCTAGGACCCTAAGTCATGAAAGATATTCAACAGGAGATAACAACAGCTGGAGGTCCCATTTAACCCAGTTATGCAGAGAGGGTTAAGCAGTGAACTTTCATCCCTGTGTGTGTCTTCTGCCACCACAGCTTCACTTATGCAGGGGAAAAATTCTAGTTACTCAGGAAAAAAGGTCATGAAGCATAGAAAATATATGTTGCAGGTGTTTCTTAGAAACACAAGACAAAATGAGGTGATTGCAGAGATCATGGCAGAGTGGCAGATCTAGCCTTTTTAAAGGGAAAGTTAACATGTTTCTGCCAAATACAAACCAGTTATTTTGTGTCATATAATGTGATGCGTACCTAACATGCACAAAAATTTACTAATGCTGTGGTTTAACCCAGCATCCTCTCGGTCACTCCTCCCCTCCCTCAGTGGGATGGGGGAGAGAAACGGGGGGAAAAAAAAGTAGAACTCATGGGTTGAGATAAAGACAGTTTAATAACAAAAGTAGAGGGAAATACTAGTACTACTACTACTACTACTACTACTATTACTAAGAAAATATACAGAATATACCAAACAAGTGATGCACGATGAAATTGCTCACCACCCACTGACCAATGCCCAGCCCGTCCCAAGCAGTGAGAGGTATCCCCCTCGGTCAGCTCCCTCCAAGCATGACGCCCTATGTTCTGGAATATCCCTTTAGCCATTTGGGGTCAGCTGTCCTGCTGTGTCCCCTCTCAGCTTCTTGTACCCCTGGCAGAGCAGGGGAAGCTGAAAAAGTCCTTACCTAGTCTAGGCATTACCCAGCAACAACTAAACCATCAGTGTGTTATCAACATTCTTCTAGTACTAAATCCAAAATACAGCACTATACCTAGGAAAAAAATTAACATTACTAGGAAGAAAATTAATGCTATCCCACATGAAACCAGGTAAGTAAGTATAAATTTAACCTGCACTCATCTATCAGTTGAGTCACATTAAACCTCCTTAGCCTGCCCCACGGCAAACAAACACATTAGCTTAACCAGTCGTGAAGCTTATAAAGTTAAGACACATATAGAGAAATGAGACACAAGACTTCACCTTATTCTTTATCTTCAATTTTGAACAGTGCTAACAGAGTGTAGTGGTTTGGCTGGGACAGAGTGAACTTCCTTCATGGTAGTTTGTATGGTGCTATGTTTTGGATTTGTGACCAAAACAGTGTCAATAACACAACAATGTTTTAGCTTTTCTGGGCAGCGCTTACACAGAAGCAAGGCCTTCTCTGTGTCTCACTCTGCCCCACCAGTGAGTAGGCTGGAGGTGCACAAGGATTTGGGAGTGGATGCAGCCAGGACAACAGACCCTAACTGACCAAAAGGATATCCCACACTGCATGGTGTTGTGTTCAGCAGTAAAAGGGGAAGACGGAGGAAGGGGATGTTTAGAGTTATGATGCTTGGATTCCCAAGTAACTGTTGCAGGTGATGGAGCCCTGCTTTTCTGAAGATAGCTGAACACCTGCCTGCCTCTGGAAGTAGTGAACGAACTCCTTGTTTTGCTTTGCATGTGCACACAGCCTTTGCTTTACCTATCAAATTGTCTCTACCTCAACCCATGAGTTTTCACACTTTTACCCTTCTGATTCTCCTCCCCACCCCACCAGGGAGGAGTGAGCCAGCAGCTGGGTGGGGCTGAGCTGCCTACCAGGGTTAAACTACAACACACAGACCTTGAGAAATGCACATTTTCACTTCTTTGCATCTCTCTGAGCCTGGTATTTACAGAATTTTTAGATAGATAAGCTGCAGATCTCACTCAAAACTTCTCACAACCTGGTCAGTGACAGAAATCTTGGATTATTACTGAAGTGACATGTAAGCAACACAATGTTGAGAAACTAATCTTTTCTTTTTTTCCTTTTCTTTGTTTTCTAGCACATAGTAGCTTAACTAATGTGATCTTTTGTGAAAAGCATCCAAAAATACAAATGGCACTTTTGAATTAATTACATCTTTACTGACCACATACCGACCAGTCATCCTTACCTCTGTGCCCAGTAGGATCATGGAACAGATCCTCCTGGAAGACATATTGAAACATACAGAAGACAGGGAGGTGATCAGAGACCACCAACATGGCTTCACCAATGGAAAATCATGGCTGACTAATCTAGTGGCCTTCTACGACGGAGTGACTGCATCAGTGGAAAAGGGAAAAGCTACAGATGTCATCTACCTGGATTTTGTAAGGCCTTTAACGTGGTCCCCCCGCAACATTCTTGCAGCTCAACTGGAGACATATGGGCTTGATGAAAGGACTAGTAGATGGACAAGGAACAGGCTGGATGGCCGCATTGAAAGAGGTACAGTCAATGGCTCAATGTTCAAGTGGAAATCAGTAACATGATCTACAATCTGTGAAGAAGGAGTAAGAAAATAAGAAGCACCCAGGGCTTATTGGGAGAGGTTAGAAGAAACAACACTCTTAAAGCATGAAACATGGATTTAGAAATTGGTCTATGATTATGACCTCAGCTTTCCAAGTCACAGAATTTCTTGAGGCTGGAGATTTACACTTGACTAGTGTAAATAGAGTTGTAATATCGGTACATGAAAATGTAAGATCCACTCTCCCACATTCTGTAGATGTAACTGCCCTGAAATGGTACGGGATGTCTACTTACAACATCTAAACTTTCACAAATGGATGCTGAAAATCTGGTATTCATGAGCTTGTAAATGATTGCAATTCTCTCTAACTACACTCTAGGTGCTAACTTCAGTTGTCTCTGCTTAACAGAGGAAAATTAAGCCACAAAAAAAAGCATAGTTCATTGTTCTGCTGTTACATGGCTCCCAGCTGATCCTGAATGTGGGAGCGCATAACCACATTTCACTTACCCTGGGACTGCAGGTTCTAACATTTGTAAAACAGACAGATGTCTTTTTATGAGTAGAGATGTTGTACAAAACAAATTTTAACTACCTACATCAAAATCAGGCAATGCACGAGCTAATATAGACAGAGCATAAATATAGAACAATGGATCTGTTAAAAGAAAAGGGATGTTTGTTGGTTTGGGGATTTTTTTTTAAAGTTTCTGACACAAAACAAAGTTGCTTTGCATCAGAAATTGAATACTGGAGCTTGAGATTAAAAGAAAAAATGTGCAAAAGATTGAATACATTGAACTTTCATGGTCAGAAGAAATTTGGAATGTTTTATACAGCATTTCTGTAGGATTTCAACATCTCATTAACATTGATACCGCATGTTCATCTCAACACGAAGATTTCCAATTGAATGTGTTTGAAAAGTACTGAAATACTCAATTTCGGAGTGACGTGCGTGACTACATCTGTCAGACCCATCACAAGGCCCTGTGGAAGTGTTAGCTCTCCCGCACAAACATCCCACACTGTGTAACACCGCAGCAGCACTGGAAGACCCAGACTAAGTTTTTTCCACCCAAAATGAAACATTTGTTTGGATTTTCCTGAACATTTTATTCTTGCAGCAAAATCCCTCTTTCCTCTGGACCAAGTGTATTGTTGAGGAAACTCTGTCTTCTGTCACAAAGAACACTAGTGAAAAACACTCGCTCCATTCCAGCATGCCTTTGAACTTCTAAAGCACAATATTGGTGCTGGAGGCTTGGCTAAGCCCAAGGGCCTTTGCCCTCAGATACGTGATTTCTGATGAGGGCCAGCAGAGACAACAAGGAAGGTCGGATATCACGGCAGAGCTAGGCTTTGGAAAGTGTTACTCTTCACTGCCTTTCCTTTTTCCTGTGGGGGACAGCAAGGAGTACCTCCCGAGCTGGTCCCTTCCTCCCATTCCGCATCTCACCTGTGTGAGGCTCTTCCCCTCCATCCTCCTGTGAGCGCTTCCTTGCCATCCAGGCTCTTGTGGGCTGAATCGTGTCTGCAGACGGCTCAGACACATCAAACAGGGTGACCACGGGGGGCTCACAGCAGCCCACTCTATCCCTTAAGCCCAGACAGGGTCAACTGCCAGGAGCACGCGGCAGGACAGCGACTGCCTCTTTAGTTACTGTGCTTGCTGCTTGCTGCAAACAGGTCTCAGGGCTCCGCATTTTCCACTGTGCCCCACACGCTAACCTTCCCTGTCTTCGGAATGACCTGGATTAGGGATTGTGGAGAAACAGCAGAAACAAAGAGATGATGTGCTGGATGTTACTACTTTTTCCTTCTGCCTTTCATAATTTCTTCCTGCTCTCCAACAAAAGGAGCACCCAAACTACAAACTGGATGTCTCTGAAAACAGTTTCCAAAGTTTTGAAGAACACCACATACATTTCTTTTCTGGGTTTTGGGGGTTCTTTTGTTTGTTTTGCCGGTTGGTTGGTCTGGTCTGGTTTGGTCTGGTTGTTTATTCATTCATTTTAAACATACGTGCAAGATCCATACCTGTTGTTAGTGTTGATATGAACAGTGCTTCTGGTATTCCCTCCTGCCCCTGTCCCTAATCTGCTGCGCCTTTCCTTTTCTTCCTGCCCTCCTTTTACAATACCCATTTCTACAGGAATGCGTAGGTCTTTTTCCTGCCCCCGATGAAAGGAACTCTCACTGGTCTTCAGGTTGCACGTTTCCTCTGATTCTACATCAGAAACCTGTACATTTTTCACTCATGTGTTAGGCATTATCAGAGTTTTCCTCTTCTTGCTTGAGGAATGCCTGGTCAATCTTTCACTCATTCCTCCTCTATAAACATCACCCTGGTGCTTTTTCAGAACCTCTTGCCTTGTCGTGGCTGCAGCAGGATTTGCTGCGGGAGGAGCCGCTGCCAAGATGGTCCAGTCCCGGGCTCTGGGGGCCCTTGGCCCACGGTGGGGCACAGGGGGCCCCCAGGGAAAGGCCCCAGGAGAAGGGGGAGAAAGCAGCCCCTGGAGACTGTGTCAGGGAAAGAGGACTTTATTTCCTTTTTGCCAGTCCATGCAATCTGGAGCCCTGCTAGCGCCGCCGGCGGGGCGGCCTCTTGCGGGGCTGGGGAGAGTCCTGGGGGCTGGGGGCCCTCCTCTTTGGGGGGCGCCGGGGCCCCCCGGGCGAGCGGTCCCTGCCCCGGCCGGGAGCGGAGGGGCTGCGGCTGCAGGCCTGGGCAGAGGGACCTGCTGCCACCGCCTGCCCCGGCTCCTCCGGCGGCTGCTCCCGCAGTGCGGCCTGCGACGGGCTGGGCTGGGCCTCCACGTCGGAGCCGGCAGGGCTGCTGGGGGAGGCCACGCTGCAGCCAAAAGTTCTCCCCTGGGAGCTGCTGGAGCTGCTGGAGCTGCTGGAGCTGCTGGAGCTGCTGGAGCTGCTGGGGCTGCTGGGGCTGCTGGAGCTGCTGGAGCTGCTGGGGCTGCTGGAGCTGCTGGAGCTGGAGCTGGCCGCAGGGCTCTCGTCCTCCTCCCCAGCAGCACGGGAGCGCAGCAGCCTCCGGGCCTCCTGGCTGCAGCGGCACACGATGATATTGATGACGCCCTGGACCAGCGGTGCTGTATATTCCTCCAGGCAGCCCTGCAGCGCCCGGACCATGGCCTCCTCATCGGGGCCGTAGACGCACAGGGCGTGCAGGATGCTGGTCTCCGCACTCCTTGCGTGCCACCACCGGGCCCCATAGATTGCCTCCAGCTCCTGCCGCAGCCAGAGCAGCATGGGATCAAGGAGATGCTGCCATCTTTGGAAGAGTTCTGCCCAGACGTCGGGCAGGAGGCCGCCCACGGCCTCTGGCTCTGCAGCCCCCTGCTCATCTGAGGACAGGGCCCCCTGTGGAGAAGATGGAGGGGACGCTGTGGGGCGCTGGGGGCTGTTTCCAGCCGGGTGGCCGGGAGCTCCGCCTGCCGGGCTGCTGGCATCTGGCGACGCTTCACGAGATGCGATGACACACTGTAGATAGTCGTCTTCTCCCCGCACAGAAAACCTGACAGTCTCGGTCAGTCCTCTGCAGAGGGGGCACTCTGGTTTCCGCTCTGTCCAGCGCAGGATGCAGCCCAGGCAGAACTGGTGGCCACAGGGCGTCACATAAGCGACCTCAGCTTGAGCTTCCTGACAGATGGGGCAGCTCCACTCTGTCTCCGCGGCCATGTCCGTGCTCCTCAGCGGGTTGGGGAAAGCCGAGGATGAGGAACTGCTCCCCCTTGCAGGCACTGGCACTGCCAAACGCTGTCCCACGCTGCAGAATGGAGAGAGGCCAGGGTCACTTGCTGTCCTGGGGGAGGGGAGGGGAGGAAGGAATTCCCAGGCCCCTCCAGAAGGACACCCTCCCGGCTCCCTGAGCCCCATCACCTGCCCCATGGCCGCCCCGAGGGGACATTTCCCTGCACAGCTCACCTTCACTGCTGCAATCGCGCCCCGCGGTGCCCGGCTGCCTGAACCAGGCAGGGCCGGGGAAACACAGGTGATGGCTCCGGGACGGGCACCGAGAGCTGCCACCGACGACAGCCCCCAGAGCACTGCCCAGCACCAGGAGAAGCCTCGCTCCACCCTCCAGACCTCGCAGGCACGCTCGGCAGGAGGCCAGGCACGAGCCAGACTGGCCCAGGCTCTGCCGGTGCCCGAAGATAAGCAGCGAGGGACGCGAGGTCACAATCCATCTCTCGCTGACATCACAGTCCACTGCTTGCTGAAGTCAGCCTCCCGCACTCAGTGATGTCAGAGGGGGCCTTCCGCCCCTGCTGGTGCAGGGCATCAGGAGAAAAAAGAGAAAAAGGAACAAGAAAGAGGCACGCGTGACTGTGTGTCTCATCCCCACTGCTGATGCCTTGGAGACATGAAGACATTGGAGGCCCTTGAATGTGTCCAGAGGAGGGCAGCAAAGCTGGTAAAAGGGCTGGAAGGCACGTCCTATGAGTGTTATCCAGTTCTAATGCTGCTGTAGGTTGTCCATTGTGAAGCCCTACCCTATCTATGGTTTTGTTTAGTTAATAGATTGCTAAAGGAGTTGGAAAGGAGACAAGCTGATGTATTATTGTATTCGTGTCTTGACCACCAAGAGTTAGGGAAGATGCGTCAAGGACAAAACCAAGGAGAAAGGTAACTCAGGCAAGGGGAGATCGTGACCACCAACTCAAATGGAAGCCAGAAGCTCTTCCCCAAGCCTGTAGTGTTGCATGGGGTTGTTGTGACCCAAGTGCAGGACCTGGCACTTGGCCTTGTTGAACCTCATACAGCTGGCCTCGGCCCATCGATCCAGCCTGTCCAGGTCCCTCTGCAGAGCCCTCCTCCCTCGAGCAGATTGACACTCCCACCCAGTTTGGTGCCATCTGCAAACTTACTGAGGGCACACTCAATCCCCTCGTCCGCGTCGTTGATGAAGATATTAAATAAGACTGGCCCCAGAACTGAGCCCTGGGGGACACCGCTTGTGACCGGCCGCCAACTGGATTTAACTCCATTGACCACAACTCTCTGGGCTCAGCCATCCAGCCAGTTTTGTACCCAGCAAAGAGTACACCTGTCTAGGTGTCACGATCCACTGTTGGGGTTGAACAATTTGGCCGAGGTTAAACCCCCTTGCTTTCCAACCGACCTCAGATAATTCTGGGAGGTTGAGGGTGGCTGGGCTTAACTTCTCATTAACTCCAATGTTTTATCCTGATTAGGTTCCTTTCACATACTCGGGAACAGAATTAAGACTCAAAATGGAGTCAAGTGCCAAGTCACTTTATTTGGCCAACAACAAATACACAAGAGAAAAGCAGAGGAAGAGAGGAAAAGTGAGAAAGGGAACGAGAGGCAGGGGAAGACAAACAGCACGGGAGTGTTGCGATAGCTACCCCCACGGGTCCGTGTGCGGTCTGTGCGCCGGTGCAGCCTGAGCGGACCGCGCAGCCCGAGTGCCTGATGTATCTTTGAATCTGGTAGAAGGCAGATGTTCCAGAACGCGCCTCTTGGTCTCCGCTGGTTTCCCCTTTTTACAGGGTTGTCCTCTTGCATAGTCAAAACCTGTTTTGCATAGCCACGCCTCCCACTCGCAGTGGGGCGCATGCCCAGCACTGTCACTAGAGGGTGCTCGAAAGTTCTAGAGGGTCCAAGGCCCCCCCATCGTCAGCCGACCCTGGGCCCGGGTGCATGCGCAGAGGACACGTACTCTGAGACAACAGGACGTGCATTCCTGTCGGCTGGAACTCAATGGGCTCCCCTGGTGATTACACTCTCCCGATCAGCTGCCGTGCGAATTAGGCTTTGGTAGTTAAACGTGCCTGCCACCAGTGCTGAGACAAGTTTTTAGTCCCTTACAAGGTGCCAGTGCACCGGGCAGCGTCACAGAGCAGCCTGTCCTGGTATTGTCCCGGGCAAGACACACACTGTGGGAGGGAAGAGCACCAGCAGCATGCAAAGAGATGGGAATGCCACCCGTCCAGGTCCTGTGGGAGCTGAACTCTGTACTCTGTACTGTCCTGAAGAGAAACCCCCAATTCCAAGCACTCAGCTTGGTGGCACCTGCAAGGTTGCTGAGCATACGCTCAATCCCACTAGCAATGCCCTTAAGGAAGACACTCCACAGTATGGGTTCCAGCATGGACCCTTGAGGGACACCACACCACTTGTTGCTGTTTTCCATGTGGACAGTGAGCCGTTGGCTGTATCTTTTTGGATGCGAGTTCCCGCCAGTTCCTTATCCATCTACTCGCCCATCCAATGCAATGCAATGCAATGCAATGCAATGCAATCCCTCTCTCTCCAACATAGAGGCAAGAATATTGTGGGGGACTGTGGCAGAAGTCCAGCTAGATGACCTCAGTTGCTCTTCCCTTGTCCACTGATGCAGCCAGCTGCCTTCCGTGAGGCTGGCCTGAGCTCCCACTTTTCCCTCAGGATTTCCTAAGTGACCGCCCTTGCTCCCAAGAAGGCCGTTGGACAGTTCCTGAGGGTCAGCCGAGGGCTCAGCTAAGGAGCGTCTTCAACAAAGCACACCTCTCCACGCAAGCGTAGCTCTCTGAGGAGGCGCATCGAGCCCACCGCTCTCTTCTGGCAGTGCAAATCTGCTCTGAGAGTGCTGTGGCCAGCCACGGAGCTCTGGTTATCCCTACAGAGGGGTGTTTGGATGCAGAGGAGCTGGAGCTGTGCTCTGAAGCCCCCATGCCATGTGGCCGGGAAGGGACACAGCTCTGCCAGCCGCGTGGCCTGTCGTCCCCCCGTCCCGTTTGCCAGGACCCCCCTCCTGTCCCCCTGGCTGCAGAGAAAGGCAATGCAGGGAGCAGCGCGGTCACTCCGGCTGGGCACAGGCACCAGCAGCCTTTATTTGGCACGTTCCCCTTCGCGAAGGCACTCCTCGACCCGCCCCCCGCTGCTGTAGCTCTCCCGCTGGGAAGGGTGGCTGCCATGAGGGCTAAGGCCCCAGCCGCTGGACTCTGCGGGGCTGCTCACAGCTTCTCAGCGTGGCTGCCAGTCCCTGGGCCTTCGCACGGCGCTCCAACAGCCTCCTCTTCTCCCCCCTGCTGAAGGACACAGAAGAAAGGGCCTCAGCTCCCTGGCCGGGGACAAGGGCCCGCCACGCCCCAAAGCCTGGCTCAGGCCAGGAGCTCTTGGAGGCGCTGCCAAGGCCAGCCCGCTGCTCCGTGTGGCGGCTCATGGGCCCTCGTGCCCCAACCAGTCTGCAGCGAGAAGGGTGCAGACGAGCCGGGCATGAAGCCAGGCAGGGCCGAGACCCGGGACAGAGCGGGCAGGCATGGCAGCTGAGGGTCGGGGGCCCGCGACTCACGGCAGGGCGCGGGGAGGGCAAGCACAGGCAAGGCAGAGCCCCCTTTGGCAAGGCAGAGCCCAGCCAGCTGAGCCAGCCTTTTGTCTTTAGCCCGGACGCCTCCAGTGGCGGGAGCCGCCCAAGGCTTTCCCCAGCCTCGGCACGAGCCGGCACACACTTACCCTTCCCATGCTCTCCCCGGGGGGTGCAGCTCTGCCCGCCCCTCTGATGCTCTCTGCCTTGCAGGCCTCGGGCATCTCTCCTTCTCCTGTAGCCCCTCGCTCAGCTGCTCGGCATAGGCCTTTCTCAGGAGGTGGGGAGGGCGGTAGGGGTCCTCAAAGAGATGGCAGCAGGGGCTCTGCAAAGGCAGGAGAGACTCTCCTAAAGCACTGCCACCTGGGCAGCTGGGGCGGCTCCCAAGCCTTCAGCCGAGGTGGCTGACTTGCCCAGGCTTGCCTTAGTCTTCAAAGCAGTGCTGCCGACTGCTCGCAGAGAGCTACGGGCACGGAACACACTGCCCGTGCCACAGCCGACGGCACGCTTCAGCTGGGGGCTGTAGCGACAGCTCCTCCCTCCTGCAGGGCGATGGTGCAGGGCAGCGGGCAGACAGATGAAGCCTGCCTGGCCAGTTGTCACACTTCCACAGCTGCAGACAGTCCCCTGGGTTACTGGTGTGCCACGTGATGCCTCATTCTGTCCTTCTCTAGTATTCCTGAGTGTCCCATGCAACTTGCGGTTTATCTCATCTGCGTATTCAATGGCTCAGTATTAGCTTAGAGATTTGGTACTAGTTCATATCTCACTGCAATTAATGCCGGCCTGTTCACCATTTTGCAGCAGCCCAGTTCCAAACCAGCTGCTCCTCACACACCTTTTTTCCTTCAGCTGAAGGAAAGTACACTTTACCATTGGTGAAAATAGAATGCCTTTTGTTAATCCAGAGCAAAGCTGATCAAAACTGAGGAGCAAGTAAGTATGAAATGCCATGTATGAAACACATGGAACCAGAGGGGGACAGACTCAGTGCTACAGACTGCCACGGTCCCAACTTCTGGTTCAGAGAAGTCCCCTTTTGTACTGCCAGAGAGGCACAGCCCCACTGCGGGATGAACAAAGAACCAGAGTCTACGCAAACAATATGCAGGGACTCAGCATCTGCCTAGTGTGTATGTAATGGCAGTAATGGCAGCTGGCGACTGCGCGGGCCACTACATTCTTGTGCATTTATTGCCTTGGAGAAGTACCTGCATTGTTAACACAGGAGGAGGGCTTTTGGGCCAGAGAGACGCCTTCTGTTTGTGCTGTGGCACTCCACTTGAGTCTAGCTGGGATGGGAAGTTTATCATGGGCCTCCTATGTAAGCAAGACTGACACCAAGTTAAGCTTAGGGCAGGAATTGTGGTAGTGATGGTAATGTACATCTCCTGGGATGTTCCAGAGAGCTGTACCTTCTAATAGCGGGACTGAGAGTGATATGGGGGATGTACTCCTTCTCAGGTACGGGGAGAGATTCTTTCAATCTGGGGTATGAACTCAACAGCCCCTTTTTCTTCTTTATCTGGGAGACATAGAAAGTTCCCTATGAGTCCATGGTCCCACTGGATTCCTCTGCTGTTTCCTCCCTTGGGGTTATTTTAAAAAACTGATGACGGCTTCATTTTTGTGTTAGTGCCGAGTCCTCACCAACTCATTTTGAGTCATCCACTGTACTCTTGATTTACCCTCGTGCAACGGGAGCAGACCTTTCCCATGTGTACCTTTGGCTGCCTGACACATTCAAAACAAAATAAACTCCAAGGTCCACATGATCCTGAAAGCTAAAGCATCTTTCAGTATGAAGAGGATGCGCTAATTTAGCCAGGACCTTTGGGTTGCACCTAAAGGCAGTCTTCACAAATGCAACTGCAGTATCCCTGCCTGTGGCTGGAAACTAAATCAATTTTCAAGTTTGTTTAAATACAACAGTAAATTAAAAGCTAACATAACTCCAGACGCATCTTCTGTACTCCTCTGCCTCCAGGCTTTTCTTGGTTTCAAGCCTCCCATCCTCCATGCTTGGCTTTTCTGGGATTTGACACCCTCTAGCTTCTTACACAACAAGCCGCCTCTGCCTCGGCAGCCCTCGGAGCCACCAGTCAGCTGCCTGAGGAAAGGCCCCAGCTTCCTGCTGAATTCACTCTCCTCTAGTTTTTAACAAGCCACCCACTCCCCAAGGCTCCCTCTTCCTCCAGCAAGAAATCTGCCCCTTCCAAAATTACACCAGGAAACAAATCTCCCCTTGGCCACAAGCCTTGTCCCCTTTAGCACTGTCTGTCGCCTTCAGCAACTGCTTGCCCCAGGCTCCCATCCTGAATCCAAGCGCTTCAACATAAGGAAACTGCAGACGCTTATCTGGCTGACAAAAGCACAGGGGAAACAATCCCTTCAAGGGAGGGAAATAGAAATGTACAATACTGAAACGTGATTTCAGCCCTCCTCTTTTCCAGCCGCGTGACAGCTCTGCCTAGGAAACCCTGTCCTGTGCATGCACTGCACTCGCTTCCTGAAAATAAAGGACACACAAGAGTTGCTTCTTGTCCCAGCTGCTGCAAGCTCTTGGTCTTGTTACTGTGCCCATCTTAGAATGGCTCAGAGCAAACATCTTGCCACTGTAATTTTACACAGAATGATGACAGAGAACCCAGCTGCCTAATGAGGTTATGACGCCAGCTATTCTGTCACAGGTACTGTTGCTGTTGGCCGCTCTCTGCAGAGGCAGCTGTCGGGTTTGCCGTCTGTTATTTCATCTCTCCTCCTCATGGAAAATCAGAGCTAAATTCTGACCCTATCTTCATACTCCCTCTCTTGAATGTGAGCGGTGCCAGGCCTAACTAGAAAACCAGCTAATAGCCAGGTGATATACCAAAACGAGACTATCTATCTCCCACTGCAAGGTATTCAGGCATTGTTATGTCCCAAACCACCGGGAAGGCAGGAGTCAAGGGCACCTTGTTGAGCCACCAATTTCCCTTCTTCTAAACCACAGGTAACAGGGCAGAAGGTCTCACAGTCCATCTTCTACAAACTAGGCTCGACCAGAGGCTGACAGCAGATTTAAGACTGTGGAGGGCTCACCTTACCAAATGGCCAAACTCCCATCCACCCCGCCAGACACTCCTCAGCAGGACGGGGGAAAAACAGGATGAGGCGGCCTGTAGGTCCAGATAAAGGCAGGGACATTGCATGCCAGTTGCTGTTGCAGGCAAGTCAAACTCGACTTGGTAAGCATCAGTGTCATTTACTGCCAGTTAACATGGATTAAATGGGATTGGTGCCAGACTGCCGCTTCCACCTCTTGGTGCCTGGATGCCATCGTCCACCTCATGGCATCCAAGCGCCATCAGCAGCCAGAGCGGTTTTTCTTCCCTCTCGGTGTGGAGAGCTTGTTCCCTGGATGCCACACTCACACCACACATGCAGCGTTAAGTCTCCTCGGCATGGGCAGGAGGGCAGTGACCCTGAGCAGCTCTTGCTGCCCCTTCTGCCCTGGCCCAGAGCCTGAAACGTGATGCAGCGCTGGCAAATCCCTAGGACGTACCGTTCCTGAGGGCTGCGCAGCACTCACAGGGAGCTCCAACCGCGAGTGAGCTGGATGTCTGGGCTGCTTCAGCTCCTCCTGGGGCTAATTCTCATTTACTGGCGGGAATCTGAAAAGGCACCACAGGCTGAGCTTGTGGGAGCCCAGTCTGAGCTGGTTGCCCTGGGCCAGGCTCGCAGCCTGCCCCCCAACTCTGGCACGCTACCAGGCGGTTCAGCAGGAGGACCAAGTGTCCAGCAGGACAACGGTTCCAGGGCCTCTCAGCATCAGCACAAGCACCCTGCCCCAGCCAAGGGAAACATCTCGCTCGCATGACTACAAGGGCCCGGTGTGCCCTCATGCCCGCAGCCACGCCGCTGCTCCAGGAGGCTCACGTGGCTCAGCCAGCTTCCTTGGCTTTAGCCCGCCCGCCTTCCTTCGCCAGCTGCCTGGCTGGAGAAACCCTGCGCTGAGCCAGGAACACAGGGTCCAGCACGCTCACTGCAAGCGGGAGGCAAGAGAACAGCACAAGCGCGTCTTTGGCACCCTGCGGGCCAGAGAGGAGCACCCATGTCCCCCTGCCAACACTCAGCTGGGACATTACTTCTGTGGGCACTCCCACCCCAAATCTTCAGAGAAACTGCAGGGGCCGATGCTGGGTGGGGCGTCTCAACGGCAAGCCTGGAAACAAGAAGGCACCAGATGGGCAAAGGGCCTCCATGCTCCCTTGGGGGCTGACGCTCAGAGGCTGCTGGCTGGCGTCTTTGGGAGCCACTGCCAAGCCCTTGGGGGACTCAACTCTCGGTGCGACGCTAGGGGCCCCACTGTCTCCACCAGCCTCTGCTGGGGCTTCCCTCCCCTTCCTGCCAGGAAGCCCATGATCCCAGCACAAGCCCTCCTTGCTGCCCCCCACAGACCCTCCCGCCTCCCTCCCTTGCTCAGGGCACATCGGGAGCGCACTGCCCGCTTTGCCTGCGCGCTCCAAGCTGGAGAGGAGCGAGCGGCAGGCCAGCTGGGAAGCTCTCCCGGGAAAGAGGAGCTGGTCTTGCCTAGCTTGGGCAGGAGAGGAGCCTCGGCCAGAGGGTGCCCGCACATCAGGAGCTGGGCAGCTGCTCTCTCCACCAGCCAAGGGCCACAGAAGCCATCCCGTTCACCTCGGCAGCGTGATGACCCCCTCTCGGCTGAGCTGACTAAACTCCGTTTTGCCCAGGAAGGCCACGAGATGCCTCATCTTGGAGTCCTGCAAGGCGACAGAGACACATCAGCAGACGCCCAGGACACCTGCCAGCTGCTCACCAAGGTGGCCAAGCCCCTCGCTGCTCAAAGGCACAAAGGCTGCCTCGCATGAAGCCGCACACCACCTTCTGCCCCGATGTCGTTAACCCCTCCCTCAAAGGGGCCGAGGCGCTACCGAGACTTGGCCTAGCTCATGGAGAGCGCGCCTAGGCCAGCTGGCGAGGCAGGGGCCGGCAGCCACGAGAGAGCAGCTGGAGAGAGCTTTGAGAGCATTGTCAATGAGCCAGGAGGAGGAGCCCCGGAGAAATGAGAAGCTCACCCCGAGAAGAGCTGCCTCCATGTTGTCAGTGGCATCCAGCTCCAGCAGGCAGTTGTCAAAGAATGTCATGCCGACCGCTTTTCCTCGCATGGCAAGGATGCCAATGCCCTTGAAGGAGAATTCCACCTCCTTCTTGTCTCGGAGGGCCCCAGCAAAGAAGAGCAGGGTCTTGTGGATGCACTGCTCCACGATTTCTCGGCAGAAGTGGATGTCCGCGGCAATCTGCTCAAGGTCGAGCGGACCGGATGGCGTCTCGTCTAGGAAAGAAGTGCAAAGCAACCAAGTTGCTCCCACGGCAGTCAGCTGGCTCCCAGACCAGGTGCCGCCAGCGCCCAGCCCTCTCGGACAAGGCTCTGCCAGACCTTGCTCCCCTTTCAGCTTTGGCCACCTCTCCTGAACAGCTTGTTATGCACCTGGCCGAGCAGGAGAAGCTCAAAAAGTCCTTGAGTAGTCTCAGCACTACTTGGCAACAACTAAAAACATCAGTGTGTTATCAACATTCTTCTAGTACTAAATCCAAAGCACAGCACTATGCCAGCTTCTATGAAGAAAATTAACTCTATCCCAGCTGAAACCAGGACATTATCCACCCCTTATTCTATACCATTTACGTCATGCTTAGGTCTTACCCTTACAATACATTCCAATTAATCACCACCATTTTCCCATCTTTTGATATATACACACAGATATCATTCCCTTAGTCTATGGACCACCCTTCTAAAATGTCCATTGGGTTCATTTAGTCCATGGTTTTGGGCTCCATCTGTTGTAACAGTCTTTCAGGGCAGGAGAGGTGCGGTGTGGTGTTGGGTTGTTGCATGCTGAAGTCAGTTCTGGTTCCATC
>JAKFQP010001017.1:31970-54792 GCA_023375905.1 Nycticorax nycticorax
ACACATAGAAACTATTTGTAACAAAATTGTTAGATGAAGTTACTGGTGACTGCTTTCAGTCTTTCTAAAAGAGCTCATTCCTTTTGCTATTGAGACATATATTAGCACTCCCCACACAGGAAGGTTTTTTTACTAGGGCACAAGAGGAGATAAAAATTTTCATAAGTAACCCTGGCCTACAGGTTGTTTGGGGCTTTTTTCTTTCACAGTAAGATGTCAGTTCTTAAGAGGAGAATTCTGAGTGAACACACCACTGCCATATACAAGAACATAGGCACCATATAGAATCATAGAGTCATTTAGGTTGGAAAAAGACCCTTAAGATCATTGAGTCCAACTGTTACCCTAACCCTGCCATCCCACTGCTAAACCATGTCCCTAAGCACCTCGTCTACCTGTCTTTTAAATACCTCCAGGGACGGGGACTCAACCACTTCCCTGGGCAGCCTGTTCCAATGCTCGAAAACCCTTTTGGTGAAGAAATATACATTGTGCCTTCTGCAGGTTAACTAAAGACCATTATCCTCCACACCTCTGAAGTTTAGTGCCATCAAGTGTGGTGGAGAATGTGGAAAGGCAGGTCACAGGTAATACAGTGGCTCTTGGTGGAATCATACAGATTAATATAAACCAGTTTGTTATTTTTTAAAGATCATTAAGACTTTTTAGGTCTTAAGAGGCACTTACAACATAAGCACTGCTAAGTCCATCACACACCCTTCCTCGCTCTTACAGTATGATCCTTTCCTCATTCTTAGGACTGGACAGGTTTTGCAGAAGTAGTGAGAAGATACAAAAAGTTTAGCTCTACAATCTCCTATCAAGGAGGTATTCTGGGGAGGAACTGGGGAGAATGCAGAAACTGCCACAAGGAACTCTTGTGCCAATTCTCTTCCAGCTTTTGGTAGCTGCATTTAGTTTTAACAGACTGGAGAACCATTTGAAGCTTTATTTACCTCAAATCCCAAGATTCTCTTCAGTCTTTACAGGAAACTCAAAGCTATAACTACAAACAGTTATTTGGCTGTGACAGACAGGGAACAAATCTGAATCAAACAGGGAACAAATCTCCAGAACCAATATTGCCAGTTCCAAAGAGCTTTTATTTTTGGAAGCATCTGGCTTTAAATCTTTTTTTAAAATGCATATTAAGCAAGAAACTTCTTTGATTTTATCAAAAGGTCTCCATTACTTCAACAGTAATACATTAACAAGATGTACAATGTGCATCAATGAACTGTGATTCAGATTTACAGATATATGAGGACAGTTGAGATAAGTATCAAGGCTAAATAAGCTAATAAACAATACACAATTCTACAAAGTAAAGAAGACTTTAGAAGAGAGTAACATTACCTGGCCATCTCTGCTTATTTGTACCTTCTTATTGTTATTCCAAGGGTTGAGTAAATGGTGTGCAAACTGAAAAGGAATGTTTTCTTTTTGGATCCACTCCACCTTAAATACACCTCCGAAACCAGCAGATCCCCAGTCTTGACTTTGCTCACACCCAATCTCTGAAGCCATTCTAGCAAAACCCTGGAGCAAAAATTGAAATATGAAAGGAAAGACATAATTAGAGCATATCTCCTTATATTGGAATTAAATAAATGACTGGACTTCATACAAAGCTTTCAAATTAGTTTCAAAGTGACTCATACACTCTCGTCCATGAAGCTGGATCTCCTACAATATTTACATCTAGAAAGTTAAAAGACGTATCATCTGTTTTTCCACTTCAAAGATGCCTTCTAGAGTTTCACTACAGAGAATGTCTCTCAATCTCTCACAAAATGTTTTTAAGCTTTGTAACAGAGGTTGAAAAGGTGTTGTAAAAACATTTGAAATGTAAGGAATCAAGATTATGTTCTACTATATGATAGTCCTTTAGCTATTCCTTTTTGCAGAAATCCATTCCTTCCTTCCCATGTTCCCTCTATGTTAACAATTTTTATATAGCATTAAGAGTGTAGCTGTTCTTCAAAGAAAGAAGTCAAAGCTGCTTTTATTTCCTTCTTCAACGAAGCAGGAAGACGTTCCAACAAGACAAGTATTCAGAAAGGAAATGAAAGAAACCCCAAACACAAGATTGCTTCGAACTTATTTAAGGACACTCTTACTTGACACCCCTACTTGTCCACACATCAAACAAACAAACAAAAAGCCCATCAAACCACCACACACCCAACTTATCAACTAGTCAGGCAAATTAATGCCAGTTATGACTTAGGAGTCCAAAAGACGGAATGCACTACCTAAGTTACCAGCATATGCTACCGCTGTAAGACATGCAGTCCTAGATAGCTCAAGCCAGACTTAAATGGAAATTAATAAAAGGAACAGAGGAAAAATAAAGGTGGAAAGTAAAGAGACACTTGGTACAAGAGACTATTAATAGGAATGTTAATCTTACATTCCCGTGAACGTCCAGTGCATTGTTGAAACTGTAAGGGCAAGGCAACACCCAGCCACCTACAGTCCTGATTTCAGCATGTCTTCCCTTCCCAGCAGACCACCATGCAACAGCCCGTTTTCAGTATCAACTGGCATGCTGAAAATTACTTCCCAATATTACATCTGCGTTTGCCAAACCATCATATGTGTATCTCAACATAATCCTTTACTGGTATGACCAAGACAGCTGTATTTGGGCTAATTAATTTGATTTTAGGTTTAGCTGACTTCTATGAATAGTTTATATATAAAGAGGTAAGTTGAACTTGCTTTACCTGAACAATTGAGTTCAGCTCTCCCTAGAACACAGCTAACCTGCAACTTTGCACTACCAGGTGAAGTCTTTAGCTTCAGATTGGCTACAAATTTGTCACCAAATTATTGACAAATACCTTGCTAAACTTGAAGTCAAGACACAGCTCTGGAAGAATCATGGCCATGACTTTCCAGCTTCCTAACTTTTAGAAACTACAGTTCAGGCAAAAAAGATTTTATTAAAATTTGTAATGAAGACATCTGTGAGTTTCCTGGCTTTAGAAAGCTGTGACTTGATTATAACTGATTGTTCTCTTACAATATTTATTTTAGCATGCAGAGAAAAGAGTAGCAATCCCCTGCTTTGTTTGGATTTGTTTGTTTGGTTTGTTGTTGTTTTAAAGGATTAATGTAGGATATAAACATTATTCTCACTCAAGATGTTTGGAGGCAATTCAGTGTTAGTGACAAACTGAGTTAGCTAAAAGGGCATATTTCAGAGAAGAACAAAGTACTCTCTCGTCAGCAACCAGACACATTAGCTTCCTACTCTACTTAATTCAAGGTCAGAAGTCATAAGCAAAAATCACCATACAACACATAATCATTTGCTACGCTCTCCTAAAGCATCAACCAAAGCTAATGTTTAGTGTTAACTAAGGACTCACCTGAAAGTGTCCAGACCCTTGAACAGAAAATATTAAGTAAACTGTCCTGCTGTCCCAAAAGGCTCTATTTAGTTTTCGTTCATTACTTGGTGTAGTAGACCATATACCCTTCTGTTGAGAAATATCAATGTTTTGCAAGTTGTTACTTTTCATTATAAAGTACCGAACTGGCATATTTGGCCTTGGTGAAGGAGACTTGGAACCCTGGAAAAATTAAATTGAATTAAGTTACAATAAAGTAAACCAAGCTCTAGTTCGAAAGTTTTAAACACATGAAGACAGAAATCCCTTGACTGCGCTCCTATCTTCCTCCCCCAGATTCCTACAAGAAACACAGAATCCATCAGCTGGTACTTTCTGAATCTGTTTTTAAAATGTATTTCACATCTATTTTATTTTGTAAAGTGCTTAAAAAAGTAAAAGTTCATTCATGAGGGGCAGCAAACAAGTATAGCAGAACAGGCCTAAATAGTCTAGTGATTAATTACAATTCTTTGAAGTCTGACATACCTTCAGATGACACAAAATTAATCATTCCAGACTGTTGCCTGAAGCACACTACTCACATTTCCAGATTCAGGAAACACAAGTTTTCTGCCTTTTACATTGGCTGAATTTAAAAACTGAAAAACTTAAGAGGAATTATGAAATCCTCCAGTGAGTCCGTGCCCAAAGGAACAATGGGTTTTCCTCTCAGTGATCTGTTTAATATTACTGCAGTTTACTAGTCAAGCACCTACGGAGAATTATGCGCCAATAACCTAATTAAAAATGTGTGCTTTGTTAAAATAACCATCATAAAAAAAAGCAAGCAGTCATAATAAGGCAGATAACACAAAACTTAGAGAATTGGTATCAATGTATGCTATTACAGAAACAGAGGAAGGCAGAATCCAAAGAATTCAGAAGTGCATGTACTGTATACTAATTTAGGAAAAAAAAATTAATACACCTTCACTGGTTATTATATCAAGTTTAAAAAAGAAAAAAATCAAATTTTTTTCTACTTCGGATAGCTTTACCTCAGCAGTTTGCAAAGAATAATATTTTTACTGTATTAAACTAGCATAACAAGGATATTTAGTCTACATTTTAAGGTCCAGAAAGAAGTAAGTATTATGCACCTGTAAAAATGAAAATCTAAGTCAGGTTCTTAATTTAGCAGTATAATACCTGATAGTTGCTGAAAGATACCAGCACATTTATTTCTGAAATTCTCTTAATTTTGAAGAGTGGAGTAATTAGTTTATGCGAACTTTACCTTTCCAGATATTGGAGAAGAAGGACTAGCACAGGGGCTAGGATAGCTACTGCTGTCTGCAGACTTCACCGACAATTGATCTGATCTGTCATCTGAAGTTCGTTTGGAATGCAAAATGTTTTTTTCTTTGTACTTCTTTGACTGGTGAAGTGCAGGAGGCGTAGATTTCATTAAAACTCTAAAAAGTAAAGGTAGGTACAGGACATACCAGAATTTTCATAAGCAGTCACAGAACAATTTATATCTTTATATCAGCCTATTGCATGACTAAACATATTACAGGAATTCCAAAACATATTAAACACTAACTAAAAAAACACTTGATCACACATTGGTTTTGAACGCTAGGGATAAACATCTTCTACTGTTTCTTCCCAGAGATCACAATTCAGGGACAATATTCCTGACTACTCTCTCAAACAGCAGGAACACTTCTCAGTGAAACCACAACTACAATGCAGCATAGGACAATATCAATTATTTCAACTGTAATTCCATGGTTTCTTCCTTTTTATTACTAGCAGAAATTCAAGCAATGCTTTTATAGCTAAATAAACTACAACCTACATTCTCTAGATCTCAAAAGCTTACTTTTCAGCATTACAAGAGTCATCAGAAAATTCAGTTTCTGCTGAGCTTTTTCTACTGTTGGTTGACCTCCACGTAGATGCTGAAGGAAGTTCTTCAGAAGTCATTGGTCTTGGTCTCTGACCAATTCCTGAGGGCTGCTGCAAGCCTGCAGACTGTTCTTCAGTACTTAAAACAGCTATAATTGCTCTTAGAGTTGTTTCATCAACTTGAGACCATGGTTTAGAAGGAGCTCGCATACGACGCAGAAATAAGCTATGCCACTTCTGTCTGAGTTGCAACAGCAAACAAGCAGCCTATAATGAATTTAAATTCTGTTAAAGACTAATAAAAATTAGATGAGACAGGTAAGGGTACTGTACATCCTTTCTATCAGGCAGCATCTGGCATTCTAAAATGAAAGTGTCCAAACTGAAAGGCAAGACTAAAAGTGCTGGGAAGGGAGAAAACCCCCCATTCAAATGAAGTTATCTTTTCTTTCCTCAGGTGCATGATCATTTTTAAAATATTTTATTTCATTTAGCTCTGCATCAAACTTAAAATAATATTGTTAACCCAGAGAAGGTTTTTTTTTGCTTCAAAATTTTATCTTTTTAACAAAAAATCTTGTCCTCCTTCATGCCTTTCCTCTTGATTCAGTCTGTATTTACGCACTCTTCATTCATACCTGAGGCAAAACAGCTCTAAGTGACATATTTTTCTTACACAGACTTCTGCTCAAATGAGATGACTGAATTTAGAAAACTATAGTCTGATTCCCATGTTATCAGAAATGTTTCCATGTAAAAAAAAAATTTTAAAAAAATCACTCTTCTGTAAGTCTCTAGAAGAGACAGCATTGTTATTAGATCTGATGAGTCCAAGTGTTTCATAACCCATGAACTACTCTACCTCCTTCCACAGCCAGAGCTCCTCAATGACCTGAAGACTTCTATCTCCAAACGTTTGGGTTCTTTTTTCCTTTTTCTAAAATCTGACAGCAACTTTCTTTCAGCAGCTCTAATTTCAAATGGTCCACTTTGATCCAACTTTAGTCAACCTCCCAGAGAAGTAAATACACAATATGCCATTGTGACTGTTCACTCAACTCCTGCTTAGATTTTGGCTAGCCCAGCTCATGCTAAGGCTTGATGTGTGCTGGGAGCAGGTCAAAGCGAGAGAACCACGTAGGCAGGAGAGGTGGCCAGAAAGAGCTGAAGGACCATTATTCAGCCACTAGCACCTGCAGCTTGTTGTCTCCTGCAGCCATTATCTTTTGTCTGGCAGTTTCACAAGAATATGCTAACTTATGGAAATGGACCAAATCTCCAAGCTGGAAGGTATAAAAGACAGCTTACCCAAAAAGCTTTTGAAGCAGATTCAACAGCAGTTGGACTGCAGAAGCTTTTCTGCTTCCTGGTGTGATACAGGGGACACCCACACTGTGACGAAGGAAGGAGGATGAGCACTCTCACCATTGGCTGGGTAACTAATTCTTTTTTTCTTTTTGCTCATAGGTGCCCGAATTGAGAGTTACAGGTTTAAAGTTACGAAACCTTACGACTTGAATGGTGAGTAAGTGAATTCACGTGATAGACTAGTCTGGGCAAAAGGGCATTGAGCCCCTGTTTGTTTGTTGTATTTCTTTATGAGTTCGTGAAATAAAAGGTTAAATCACAGAGTGCGTTGCCCTGTAAATTTGAGAGACCCAATCAGACCGTGACAGCCATTCTCACAGAAAATTCTTTGTTACCCAAGTGTTTCAGAAATCCTTGTAGGAAGATAGGACATAAATATCCTTCTACAAGAAAGAGCATTGAAGTGCTACATTACTTACTTCAGGGTCCAGTTTGAGATGGAGCCATTCATCTAGCTTCAGCAGTGCCAAATTAGCAGTTGTTTCGTCCTCCATCTCACTATCACTACTATCATTAGATACCCCATCCCCTGAATTAAATATTAAAAGTGCATTAACATTTCTATATGATTTCCACTTGCATACAAACAAAAACAAACACTACTGTATTACCAGCAATAAACCCCTTTTCCTTCTACATTTTATTTTAAAATGTAAACATTTGTAAAAACACTTTTTATTTTCTGCAAATACACCTCAGTGAAAAGTCTTTCCTTCAGTTAGCAGAACTCAAGTACCCAGACCTGTTGAGGGCCCTGCTATATAAGCACCTGTATTGATGTGATCTGACTCACTCATATGCCTTCATCAATATCAATAAGTCATTACCAAACTTTTGCCTGAAGCTATTTGCAAAACCACACATTGCTATAATGCTTTATTTCCTAGTAAAACTGCGGATTTAAACACCCATTAAGAAAAAAATAAATTATGTACACATATGGCTATTAAGTAGGATTCTAATTTACGGATATGAATCTGTAAGGATTCACAAAACTGCAACATTTATTCTGAGCCTAAAAACTATTCTTGAAGAACTACAGGAACTATAGTTCTGCCATTTTAGGAGTTAGCCAATATACATATTAAATACTTTTGAAAAATAATCCTTCCGTACCACATACTAGTATATACTAACAGAAACATTCCAAATCCAAACTCCACTATACCTCGAAAGGATGAAGGCTCCTGCAAAGCATTCCTTGGTAGTCTAGCTGGTCCACAGAAGAGTGACACAGTAACAGGTGTTACAACAGAACAGCATCTGATATTTGCTATCCTGTGAGCTCTCGTCATTTCATCATATATAACCCAGTCCGTAGGGAGTGCCTGAACGGCTGCGGCTTGGCCATTTGCTGGGGGAATCTGTGCAAAAGCAAGTATGACTAGGCTATTTTACCCTCTATTTGTAATTAAAATTAATTTTAACATATTTCCTATTTTATATATGTAGAAATAAATACATAAATATTTATATAAACATAACCTTATACACACAAATAAAAAAGCGAGAGAGAATTCAACCACACTCTCAAATTATCCTACGACCTTAAAACAAAATATTTTAAAAAGGATATAAAGCAAAAATCAGTTTCAGAGCAGAACTTCTTCCTGCTATTAAGAGCAGGGATTGTTACATCTTGAAAACAGTTTCATAACTAGGTTTTTTTACCATTTTGTCTCGTTCCATCTAGGAGAAGGACTAAATGAACTAAGTTTTGATGAAATAATACTGGAAAAGTAAACCAACTCCAATTCTTTATTTTATCAAATGACAGGAAGAATATTTTCTAAAAATGCAGTGCTTAATGCACATGTTACTTTTAAAGTACTGACAACTATGAAGAGACATTTCTAAAATGTTTGATAAGAGTATAGTGCTCTTTTTTGTGAACTATGAATTCAAAGTGATTTTACCTTGTGATACTGAGGTTGACTAAGAACAGAGGTAGGATGAAATCGCACTTTCTTCTCCTTTGGTCCAGTCAAAACCAGGCTTTCTCTGTCTACATGCACCAGATTGGGATACATCCCAGCCACTAAGGCAGCTTTAACTACAGCCCAGTTTTCAGAGTTAGTGTTAACATCTCTAATATCAGCTCCTCCTCTGGCTCTAACAAAACCTGAAGAAAGAAGAGGACAAAAATATGTTATATTAGCTTGTATTTAAGATCCACTTTTTTGCTTCTCAAAAGTGAAATTAAAAGTTTGTTGCATTTTTCACCACTACCAACCTTAACAGCACCAAGAAGAAACCATTATACTGAAATCCTTCCTGATAAGTGGTTTTATACTAACATAGAATAGAACTACTTTTTACAACACAAAGACATTTCCTTTACAAATAATTTATTAGAATGTAAAAACCCAAGGAAACATCCCTCACACTGAAAGCGAGTGGCATGTGGAACAATCAGGGCACTCTCAGTTAGATCAGCTGTTTCCCAGCCACTCTTCCTCACTCTAGCATCTGCACCATGCCCAGCATAAATGTCTACTGGTCTGTTTCAAATTAAAGAAGGAAAATTACACCAGTGAACACTATTCTTGTTACAATTTGTATACACTTGACTCCAAAACAATGTTAAGATTTTTTCCAAGCTATTTACCTGAGGCTCTAAGCTGGCCAAGCAACTGTGATCTCATTCCTACAATGATTTCCATCGTGGCTTGAGACAGGAAGTTCTTTTCACAGAAGGCTCTCTCCCAGCCATCACTGCATGCCTTCTGCCATGCCTGTAAAGATTTTTTTGTTGTTTTTACATTTGCCTGTTAATTTTGTTAGCTAAAATGAAATGCACTTTTTTTAAAAAAATGACATTTCTGTCAAGGAAACAAAGGCAAAAACCACTCTCAAAGAAAGGCAATGTATCAAAACAGATTTTTTTTTCTGGTTAAGTACTAGGTTCTTTTTACCCATTCCCTAAATTAACAAAACAATCTTTATGTTATTACAAGACCATTATATTCAGTTATTATAAAAACCATTATGTTAAGATTATTATAAGTTATCAGTGTAGCAAGATGTAAAGCGGCACCTTGTTGGAACTTTCAGAATTTAATTGTGTTTCAAAATATAAACAAAAATCTGACAAAAAGTGTCCTCTCACAAATTTATGAGGATATATACAGGAAAGCCACTAGGCAAAAATAAAGTTTCTTCTCTAAGGACTTAATCATAGTCTATCATCTATCCACATTCAGCTTGACTGGTACATCATTTACTTTGATATGTGATCTATTAGTACGTGATTAGTACTCTTTCTGAAGGTAAAACAATACCTGGAAAGCCCTGAGAAGTGCCATATGGTCGCTAAATGTTCCTGCAGTAAAACGTTTTCTACACAGTATGGCTGCACGCTTTTGAGAGGCCAGTGTAGGTAGGACAAAAGGGTCTCGATATGCAAGAGTGCAAGCAATAGTAAGAATAGGATCCAGGCACTTCAAAACAGCAGCACACAACACCATTTTACCAAGGTGTGGCTCTACTGGTAACTCAGTGAGATGATAACCAAGCTCAGTGAGATCTTCCCAAGGGTCCATGGCATCTATTGTCTGTTTAAAAGAAAAAAAGAGCGGGGGCAGAGAGGACAAAATTAATTTACAATAAAAGCAGAAAGGATGTAAATACTGGATATTAACTAGACTTGTTCCCAAACACTAAGAAGCAAGTCAAACTCTTAACATTTTGAGACGAGATTTTTAAGCACTCTCTTCCCTTAACATGAAAGCCACACACACAAAATGAAAATAGGCAACGCACAGTAACTCAAAGCATCCTTCAGTAACTAAGCAACAGGCTCAGTACAAACAAAAAGCAGTAAGATATGTTGCCACACCACATATATAGAATCAAATACAATTCCCATCTAAATCTATTCCTCTGCTAACCTTAAGCATTTGCACAGCATTTCTCACAATTAAAGCTGGTGGAGGATCAGGAGCTTTCATCAGAAAGTCAACAATTGGACAATTAATTGGAGCCAGAAGTTTTGTGTGTAAACAAAGCTCCTGCAAGTTAAAAAGCAAAAAAAGTTTGTTAAGATTGGGGAAAAAAGAACAAATCACCAAACACTCTTTTGGAGTTCATAGTATGGTTTGATCGTAATGCATATTTTAAAAGTTACAATTTCTAACTGAACGTGCACCTGAAGTGGCATTCTTAGAAGTTCTGGAGTTTGAAATTCCAACATATTCTCAAACCGGAGCCTGCTGAAGAGACGAAAACAGACTCCAGGCTGACAGCGCCCAGCCCTTGAAAATAAAATACAGGAAGTTGTTGAAAATTAGAATTTATTTAAAAAAAAAACAAACCCAGAAACCAACACACACAGAGAAATGTAGAATGGAAATGTAGAACCAGGTCTAAGAAAAAGATAATTTTGCCATTAAGTCCCACACATGAGGGGAGAGTTTTCCAGTACATGGATTATTTTTGATAGTATGGAAATTTGTTATTATAATTTTATCCCAGCACTGAAAGACCTGGAGAAACAAAAATAAGGCCTATCTAAAAATATAGTGATGTGGGTGTTTTGCTAACCGAAGATCAATCCAAATCTCAACTGTCCTTTGCTGTAAGGAACATAAGTCGTAACCTTCATTTCTTCCTCTTCACATCCCCCAAACAGTTGGAAGTTACTCTGGGAGTAAGAGGTAGAATGAAGACCAAACTTGTGAGTGAGGGGACAGAGATAGCAAATGCTTACATTCACGCTCAAATTCCTGCAGGTGAATGCCAATATCACACAACCAAACACAGGCATTTGTTGCTATATATCCTCTTAGCCCGCACACAGTGTTGGGAAGAATACGATAAAGGCCTGTTAAGTCATGAATAGTTTGGGGAAGATGAATAAGGAATCACTGCTCAATGTCTCTTCTAATATAGGGATGAAGGGGCATCAACTAAAAACTAGCAATAAGCCCACAGATAAGTTGTGAAACACCTTATGGGACACTGCAGCTGCTGGTGCCACATGGGAGAAACAGGAAGGAGAACAAGTTCATCGGGGGAAAACAACCTAGACCTAATGCAAGCTTTGGGAAATTCCCCAGTGTCACTTTTCTACAACTTGGGAAATTACTCCAAGGAAATACATGTTGATCCTTATACCTCTACAGAGAATTAGCATTGCCCATTGTCCAAAACGGTACTGGACTAGGCTATTAACATTACCCAGTGTGGCTGTTATTATGTTGTATTTTATCCTTAACATACAGGATGGTGGATATCTGCAAAATAAAATTCAGTACGAAGCATTTATTACCTGCCTTTTCTCTGGATAGCACTGGCTTTTGAAATCCATACTGTTTTTAGCATTGTAACACAACTCAGTGCATCAAAAGACTTCTATAAAATCAAAGCAAGGCACATAAGATTGAAGAGGGTACATGAAATAAAAGTTACTAATGATTTAGATCATCAACAGATGATCTCTAAGTTCTCTAAGAAAAAAAAAAACAGGCAGCAGCAGCTTCTGGCACAAAGGTATGTTCTGAAGTACTTAGTTTCAAGTGACTTTATACTACCTCCTTCACAGTATCTTTGTGCTGCATAGTTTTCTAAGTTAAATTTTTCTAGTCAATAGGTAATTGTAAGTCAATAAAAGACATGGATTGCATTTTGTGGTATCACAAGCCAAGCAAAAATATGTTAATAGATTGAATAAAGTCTTCCCATTTGTCTTACTTGGAAATGCCATCCTTATTTTCCTACACTCGATGCAAAATTATGAAAAAATTGTATTACCATGAGATCTTCAGAAATTTGGTGTGCGTATCTCCTGTGAAATCCAGTTTTACTTTCCAATACTAGGTCTTATATTGCCTCATTATGTTATCTCATGTTTCTTGAAAAAGTAAGTAGGGAATGGTCATTCAACACATCAGAAACAATGCTTAAAACCTTACTGGATTAGACTTGGGCTAGATACAATAGTAGGGCAAAGGGAACTCCCAATGTTCTCTAAGTCTCAGGAAGGTGGCAGTCTAAGCTGATGGACTAGTTTTAAAAACCAAACAGAAATACTAAACAAAAAAAAAAAGATACAGATATATCAATATATCAACCTGCAATAGCTTTTACAGGGTTTTTAAATAGCTAGCTATTTACAGTATTTGTCGTAAAATAAACAGAAGACAAAAATTCTCAGTGAGTTCTGTTGCTTGGCATGCACTAGCTCTCAGCCTACTATAAAAAAAATAATTATCCAAAATTTATGTATTATGTATTTTAAAACAACACGAGGAAGTTTACTTCCCAAAGAAGGTTTAAGCCAATCATACCTCTTTGATCTTGCCTGAGTCAATAACAAATACAACATCATTGACTGTTACACTGGTTTCTGCAATATTAGTAGAAAGGATCTGCAATTAAAAAAAAAACCAAACCAAAAACCAAAAAGCTACAGTTAACTGTAAAAGCAAAGACAAACGAGACCGAGGTAGTATCTGACAAAGTCCTCTGATACTTGCTATTTTGCGGATGCCAGAAGGTGGACTTTTAAGCACCTTCTTCTGATCCAAAGTCTGCATATTTGAATGAAGCATGAAAACTTGGTATCTAATGCAAGACAAAGAGCACATTTTAAGGATCTTTAAAGGAAAGAATACAAACTCAAGACAACCATAGAAACTAGAGGTTTTACCTGTGAGCATTATCAGCAAATCTCTTGTCATCAAAAAGAATACGGTCCCTCAGGCGAACAATCTCATCATACCCAGGAAGAAATATTAAAATTGCTCCTGAAAAAGAAGTTGGTTTGCAGAGTTAAACAGAGAATTCACTTCAAGTGTATGTCAGTACTGCGTATACTAGCACTCGGGAAGTTTTACCTATTTGGTATTACTGAAAAAAAGAGCAATAATTCAGCACAGAAGCTGAATCCACAGCAATTTATTGGGAGTGCGTGTATATACCTACCAGCACCACAACTATGACAGATGTTATAAAGTAAGTGCATAATCAGGTCCAGATCCACTTTTTCATCATCAACACTGTGATGATAAGCTTCCAACAGTTCTCTGTCCTCTGCACTAAGGTCACTACCACTTGTTTGGACCAGGGAACTTTCATCCAGATTTCCAAATGCCACTGAAGTACTAAAATATACAAATACACAGGCCAGAGTCAAGGTTATTTGCTTTGCGTTTCCATTCAGCTATCAATTCAAATTTAGATCAAGACCAACACGACTACTCGTCTCAAATTTTAATTATAAAGTGTAGCAGAACAGCATCTCCACAAGAGTGTCACTGTTCACTGATTTAAGTGTTAACCCAGCAAAGCATGCAACTTCAATGTTTAGTGTTAACTTTATTATACTTCATTGAAACACAACCATAAGCAAGCGCAACACCACTTGAAGTATAAAGACACCATTTGTTTATCTGTTAAAGGAAAAATATATTAAAGAAACTTATTCTCCAAAAACTTCCCTACAATAACAGCTAAGCAGGTACTACACTACCAGAAACTACACTAAGAGAAATTGTAGTATTATTGGTCTCCACAAAACTGTAACTAAACTGTGATGAGTGTAAGTTAATCAAAAAGAATTCTTGAATGACCTAGTGTACATGTAACTCACATGAAGTTTCTTTAATATGGCTATCATGTCACAAAAATATACAGATAAAAACCCACAACAGATTTGTTCCCAAAATAAGCATCTGAAATTAAAATGGTACATGGTACAGAATTGGCATCTTCTCTGCATATTTATTTCAGTTACTATAATCGCATCCTGCCTAGATATATAATCATGATAGGAGTACCCATATCAAGATGATAAATGCTAATAATATTGAAAGTCCTACACCACTAGAGCTCTATTTACCATAGGAGTTGGGCAAACAATCACTATGATACTGAATACAAACCTTTCTTTAAATAACTATGTTTTCAAAATATTCCTATCCTCAAATAAATCTTGCTACTTAGGCCAGATTTTAAAGCATAAAAAGCTAAAAGCTGTTCTGATTAAAAGAAGACAAAACATACATTTCCCATCACCATGCTTCAGAACTGTTTCTGCAAAGTAGTTATAGCTTACCTATAGGACTCCAACAGGTCAACAACCTCTGTCTGTCCAAAGCGCTTAGCCCAGTCCAAAGCCATCCTGAAAGAGTTGCATAAAAATCTTTATTAATTTCTCATTTCAAGAGATACATATGACTAGCATGCTACGTGACACCACACTTCTCTATCAATTTCTGCATCACTGTTTAATCAGTGCTAGTATTGTGGGATTTGCAACTTCCCATTTTAAAGTACATGAAGAGGTGTAACAGCTACATGATTTTTAGATAACTGCCATTCTTTACCAAGAAAGAATCCCAATTTTACACAGAAGTGAGTGCAAACATGCAGAAGGAAATGAAGAAGAATGTGCCATTCCTTCAAAAACCACACACCAATGTGCAGAGATAAGCCATACCTTTTTGCAGTACCCTTTACTAGCTCATTCCAATCATCCCAAGAAGTCATGCCTCAGATGTTTTTCTCCAAAATGTGTGAAAACATCGGGGTTTTTGATGTCTTAAGGAAGTTGCCCTCCCCACAATGCAGTTCACTGCTTTCCTCTTAAACTGTATCCCTTCCCAAGTTTTTCAAGTGTTAGCACCAAATATCAGACCCCCTAGAATCTTAATTCCTATCTTTCCATATCACAATTATTTACTGTAGTTCCTTGTATATACGCAGACACAATTCATGGCCACAAAAACCTGAATTCTTACAGATTCACAAATGTTTTCACATGATACAACATATTTACAGATATAACACAGTAAAGATCTTTGCACTTGTAATACACTACTTTTAAATCCGATATAGGTTACTCTCTTAAAATAAGAATTGCCAAACATTTTGGGTCTAATTCAATCAATCCAGTAAGAAAGATTCCAATTTTTCTTCTAACCAGTTGTTAAATCACAGTCACTGAAACCAAGAGGGTATATCCCATATTTGAGACTGTTTAATTAAGAATTCAATTTACAATATACAGAAGACAATGTGATAACAGAAGTTAGAAATTGTTTAGACTGTCAAAACCTGTTAGTGCTTACAGTAGTATGAGAAGTTAGCAAATCAGTCTAGATGTTACAGAAATTTCTCTCATTTGTGTATTGACAAATAAATCTATCTTTCAGTTTATCTGTTTGTTTTTACCAGCCATTGGATGATTTGCAGTGGATATTTGCTCCCATACTGATCAGTTGTTCTACTTGACTCAGAAAGCCTCTCCCTGAAGCAATCATTAGTGCAGTCGCGCTCGTTTCACTGTGCCTATAATCAACTGAAAATTAAAAAAAAAGAAAAATCAGCAAAACCAATACAAATGTTATTTTTTCATCTAAATGCGGTATGAATATGACTTTCAAAACCCAGCCCAAAGAGAATTCATTTCCTCGGTTCATCCCACCACTCAGTTCATGTGAATTTAACATCTGTCAATACTTCAAAACAAGTACAACAACAAATAACTACAAAAGTCATTAATTTTGCTAAACCTATTCATTTTTTCAATAGGCATCACAATTCAAAGGTAACAACATTTAAAATTGGAGATAAAGTAGCCACAGAAATTCAAGTAATTTTGTGGGGCTTTTTTCTCATGTAATAAGATGAGAAACTTACCACTGACATTTTCAGTTAAAATGAGATGGAACACCTGAGCAAAGGAATCAATATCTTTATGCAACCAGATGTCAGAAAGACAAGAATCCATTTCTTTTATTAGCCACGGTTCAAGGCAATTCACATCTTTTTCAGTCTGAAGAGAAAAAACAGTATTGAACGATGACTCTCTTAAAAGATTGTCTTTATTCTCGTGTGTTAGACACAAACAATTTGAACAGTTAGTTTTCCAAGTAACAACCAGAAATACAGCATTCAGGTATCAGTTAAAACATTTATTGTATCATAGGCAAGTACTTTAAACAATGGCAGTCTAGCCATTTGATCTAAACGAAAGTTATGTGCAACCATCATAACTGAAAAGCACATATTAGCTAGAGCAGTCCATGCTAATAGAAATATTTTAAAATATGTTAATATCCTTCTAGAAACTCTACAGGAGTTGTAGCTTTAGAAAACAATTTTTAAATGGGTAGAATAATATAATGCAAACTTAAACATCTCTTCCAACAAGAGGAAAAACTTACCAGTTGATTAAATACTGTGTCACCACCATCATCCAACAGATTACACTCTTCAGTAGCACTTGGGACAGATCTTTGTCTCTGAGATTCCTGTTTGCTACTATTTTCTTGAGCAGAACACCACTCAGTAAGAGTGCTTTGCTGCTCTTCCTCTAGAATGCATAAAGTATTTCCAAAAAAAAAAAAAGAGTTTTACAGGTATTTATCCATTGTTTTCAGTTACAAAAAATAGTTACATCAAGTCACAAGTTTTATCTATTCAGTCTCTTCTATTTAACCTAGAACAGTTACCAGTCCAATAAAAATTCCATGATTAAGGGCACCACTGCAAACATCTGCTATAAGAACAAGGTAGAAAAATACCATTCGGGTGCTTAACCCCCTTAAGTCTCCTGTATTCCAACTTACTGCATTCAGATGAGCTTCCTAAGTAAATAGTTTCTACACAATTCTCAGTCCAGATCTTTCTCCAGAAGTAAAATACCAAAGAGAAGTAATACAGCTCCTGCATGTTACAACTAATTTTTGTGTACAGGTAGAAGAAACAGTAGAAGACACCAGTGCCTTAAGTGAACTTTTCTATCCATGTGATCAGAGGACCACAATAAACATACAGTTAGGATTGTATGTTACAGCTTTGGGGTTTGCCTTTTTTTTTTCTTTTTAAATACACACTAGGATCATTACTTTCAGTTGTCAGGAAAACTTCTGTAATATATATGAATATATCTACTTAATCAGTTGAAAAACAACTATATTAAATTCAAGTGTGTTAATGCTTCTGGGCTATGTATAATACATCCATCCATGTCTGAAGAATGCAGTGAAAATTGTTACTAACAGGAATCATTTCTGTGCAAGATGCACAAAATCCTGCCTTCTTTAATGGCTGCACTTTAATTTGCACCCAAAAGTCAGCACATAGCATCTCCTGCTTCACTAGTTTTCATGTGGGCAAAGCCCTGAATTATATATAATTCTACTCCATAATAATAAGGAAAAACATAACATTTATAAACTGAAAGCAAAAAGAATGCAACCATTGAAAGAGAGTGAAAATACGTTTTTGAAAGTTACATGATCTATTTCAATAATGTAAAACATTGAGAGCTGAAAGATACTTGCTGTCATCTAATCACGCCTCATTTAATTTTCTGACTTTGGGTTTTTAACAGAGAATCATCCTATTTAGTTGTTTGACCAATCAATCAATGAAACTCATAGCTAGCCCTAACAGTTAAGAAGTCCACCAACCTTGCTGCTTCTCCTTTTTGTACTTCATCATCTCTTTGTTTGTATACCCAGTGCTTCGTAAAATGTCCTCCAAAAACATCTCTTTAACCTCAAAAGGTCTTCCTTGTACTGAAAGTAGAAATAATTCATAAAATATTAGATATTCCCTCGCTTAATTTATAATCTTAATCTAAACAAAGTATTTTTATAGACACAGAAAGTGAATTAAAACATTATTAGGGCCTAATTTAAGGAATTATTACTTTCCTTGAAAAGTCTTGTAAGAGTATCTACACTGCAGCTTATTTTCTTAGAATTACTGGGCCATAAACCAAAACAACCTTTCAACAGGAAAATGCCAGCTGGGTACCTTGTTTCTTATAAACCTCTTCAATTCTATTAAGGGTTTCAGCAAAAGATGCTCAGAAGATTGACATTTATTAACTGGAATGTTATCAAAATGAGAAAAACAGCCATTTTTGTTTAGGGTTACAAAAAAGAATTCACTGTGTCAGACTGCCACCTGGATTATAAAATATAACAGCAATTGATACAGCTTTAGTGCAAGATTCCACAAGCAGATAGCCACCTTTTGTATTAAAGTACTTTTTTTTTTATGAGAAGTGTATGAGGAGATGGACTTCTCTCAATTTCCTCAATTAAATAAGGTTTCTTTACTGAATACTTCCTGATAAATGAGACATTCCAACCATCTTTATCACCTAATAATTTACCCTGATTTCTTTCTCAATTATCACTGTTTTCTAGACCTTATTTATGGACATTAAAGGATTCTTCTTTGCAGGAAGAATTAACATCTCTCAATTTTAATTTCTGGTCCCCTAGCAGACATTTGCCATAGCTAATTTTGAATCACCTAGGACTTTTCTTCAGAAAGAACAAGCCATAGTTTGCATACTTTTAGAAGCTGGCATGGAGGAAGTCTTCCAACACTGATCACAAACTCAGTGTACTACAGGAACCCACAATTACAAAGGGTTGGTTTCTGTGGTCAGGATTTTGTCAGCTATATTGTTAAAGGAGGATCAAATATTTTTCATGACATAACAGACAAAGTATCTAAACCCTCCTCTTTTAATTCTTAAGTTCTCAAAAATGGAAAAAGGAAAGTGTCTTTTCAATTGTGATTAGCCTGTGAAGCCTAGTATGTGATTACAGTATAACTGAGGTAAACTGGAGAAAGAGATTGTCATCAGGGTTTCCTGAATAAACATATTGACCTAAATGAACAGGCAGTTACAAGAAGAGTAAACTGGAAAGCCACATAACAATTGTAAGTGAGGTTTCCTCTCTCCAAAAAAATTTGGAAAACACTGAAATCATGTGTAATTTCCAGATTTCTGCCTCCAACAAGTTGCAAGCCTTATTTTACTAGGCAGAAATTCAGAACTGGGAACTAGAAATAAACAATTATATCTGTAAAAAAAAATAATAGATTTCTTCTTCAGGAACATTTGCAAAAATAAACCAATGATTTGCAGAGAAGATTCTAAAGGGATCCTACCCATGTCCTGCAATTGTCAAGCTTCTTAAAAAAAAGGCTGATATGTAGACAATCTACTTGATTGTTTGAAAAAGAAAGCATTTCTCTTAAAAGATTCTTTTTTAAACCACATTATACTTAGACATCGCTGTTGAAAAAGGAAGAGGACTTCAAGGTGCCAGAGGAGGTCACCCATGCAGAAAACTTACAAGCCAGGAGGGTGAAGGAGGGGACGGGGCAGGGGAAAGCATCTCCCACACATCTGTGTTTTACCTCTACTAAAGATCAGTCAAATGAAATTAAAACAGCAGTAATGATAACTTTTCTTTGCATCTAACTGCAGATTACTTTGTCTGAACATAAATTAATGCAAATTGACAAGTCTTTTCTCAATGTTTACCTAGGTTAACAGCTAATAATTTCCTTTAAAATAAAGAGTCGTGATTAAAACATGAAAACCAAATTTGCCTAGGACTGTATTTCTGAAGTGACCAGGCGCAGTTTTCTGTGATTTATCCAGTAACCAGCAGCAATCTCTGTGAGGCCTGAAGAGCTAGAATCTACTGGAATGATGTAATAGATATCACTCTTTTAGATTCTAGGGTCTATATCACCATGGAGATCAGCACTTTAACAGCCTTTTCCCACTTCTTGAATTGCACAGGGCAGAGGGGCAGGACATCCTGTACTTACAGAACTTCCTGTAATAAACACTCTTTACTCTGAAGTAGGTGCAAATTGTTAAGAAACAACAAAAAATAACAAATCCAAGAACAAGCATTGCTGTAACTCTCAGTGTATTTATCATGTTTCCTTACTCAGAATGGTTTGCTACGGTTTAATAAGATCTGTTAGTCCTAGATCAGGTATACTCAGATTTAAGAGTTTACAGAAATACTTACTGTGTATTACCGGGCAACTTCCAAAATACCTAATAAAGAGATTTGCATCTAATGCAGCACTAGAAATAATTAGTTTTAAATTAGTCTGCTTTTGCAACACATCTCTCAGTTTTATTAACAAGAAGTCACTGAACCTATCCCTCTCATGTACTTCATCCTATAACAAAAGGGAAAAAAACCCAAGACAAAACAACAAATAAACATCACAGATCCAAAACTGTAACTTTTCACAAATACAAAATTTTTAAAAACTAAAATATAACTTGCTGGTACATTACAGATGCATTAAAATGTGTAAGTCCAGTTTAAGTAAGGATTTTTTAAAAACACTATCAAAAAGTCAAAAAATATTTCAAAAAGTTTTATAAAGATATCAGAGCAGACTGTACTGGTAATGCACAAGCCACATATACTTTGGTTTCAGAGGTTAAAGTGCACTTCTGAAACTTCTAATTCTCATCTTTGAATCTCATTTTCAAGACAATGACACAAATCACAAATCCTACCAATCTTATTTTAATAAATTCTCACTTCACAATTGATGAGCATTTAAAGAAATGTATGATACCACATAATCAGAAAAAAGTTAAGACTGCTAAAATCCATTAAGTCATGCAAAAAGCTTATAATTAATTAAGGAACATGACTGATTAATCATCTTTGTTAGTGTGTGCTTCTGTTTTGTTTTACATTATGATCTTATGAAGCAGGGACCCAAATACAACATTTATAGGCTGAAGTCAAGAATGTATAATCATTCTCACACTTTTTTTCCATTTTGATAAACAGGCAGGGACAAAATTATCATGAATTTTTCTGTCTTCAGCAGTGGAGAACTTAAGCTTGCAGTAAATGTTCTGGTTCCACTGCCTTATCAAACTCCACAAGAGGAATATTCACATAATCATAAATGAACACACTTAAAATAATTTACGGAAAATCAGACTACTCATGATCTTGAAAACATTTGGTCAAACAAATGCACTGCAAACCTGGTATCGCTAGAACCAGTACATGATACAAGAAATTCTGACACGTTCACATTGAATCGTATCTACATAAGCCTCCCTAAGGCTTTTCTGCTTTCTGACAGAGGAAGTTTGGAAAAATTTAGAGCTCTGTCCTCCACAACTGCATTATGATTCCAAAAATAATCATTGGCATTTTCAAAAAAAACCTCAAACCCAAAAATGTACATGCTATAATAAAGATTCAGTAAGTCTTTAACATTAATTCAGATTCTAAACAACCTTAAATTCAGCAAATTAGTAAAGAAAACTAGGATTTCATCTTCCAGTTAACAAGTAATACATACTGCTCCACCTCACGTGAAATTCAACAGGATTCTTACCACAATAACATGTGTCACAGTTGATAGAGTGCTGTCTCCTGCCATTAGCGTGCGAAGTAGTATGCCATTAGTGCAAAACGTTAACAGTGTCTTTGGAGAAACCCTGTTGAACAGTTAAAAAAGATAGTTCAGGGGTTTGGACCATTTAAATGCTGCTAGCTTTTGGCCACCTACTGAAAATGAAGGATTGAGCTCACCAGAAGTGGGATTACGGTTCTCTCACCAAAGAATTCATGCATACCATTCGTTTTTAAAGTAAGCCTATTCCCAGATTGTTCCTAAGGAATCTTAGTCCTTATGCTCCAAAACTTCAGAAAACGATTAACAAAGTGAGATTCTAATTTGTATAAATAAATAAGCAAGTGAAACAACCTTTAGAACCCCTCCGTGTTGTTTAATTTACTGGAAAATTCAGCGTGGACTGCTTTGGAAAAACAGGTTCCAATTCTTCAGCATATGCTTGGATATAGTCTTTGTAATTGCCTGTATGTGGTGGGTTGACCTTGGCTGGATGCCAGGTGCCCACCAAGCCACTCTATCACACCCCTCCTCAGTTGGGCAGGGGAAAGAAAATATAACAAAAAGCTTGTGGGTTGAGATAAGGACAGGGGAAGATCACTCAGCAATTACTGTCACGGGCAAAACAGACTCGACTTGGGGAAATTAGCTTAATTTATTACCAAGCAAATTGGAGTAATGAGAAACAAAAGAATAAAGCTCACTAATTCTCATATACATATTCTTTCCAAGTTTGGAATTCATCCCTCCTTTCAAAAATCCTCCTACATATTAAATTCAAGTGTACTTGGGTTTTGTGGCAAGGTTTTGGCAGTGGGGGGCTACAGGGGTGGCTTCTGTGAGAAGCTGATAGAAGCTTCCCCCATGTCTGACAGAGCCAATGCCAGCCGTCTTCAAGGACGACACACTGCTGGCCAAGCCTGAGCCCATCAGCGATGGTGGCAACGCTCCTGTGAGAACTTACTTTGGGGGGGGCGCAAAAAACAAAACCCTGCACAACAGAAACTGCAGCTGGAGAGAGGAGT
>JAKFQP010001018.1:0-61125 GCA_023375905.1 Nycticorax nycticorax
GTGGGACTCGGCTGCCTGCTGCAGATGACCAGCGGCCAGCTGGTGGTGAAGGTAAGGCTGCAGCGGCACAGTGGCAGGGGTCAGGCTGGCAGCAGGACCCCGGTGTCCCTCCCCATCACCCCCCATCTCTCTGGCAGCTGGAACCTGACAGCCTCCTGGTCTGGATCCTCGCCGGGGCCCTGGGGCTGAGCTTGGTCTTCTCCTTCGTGTCGGTGCCAGCGCAGTGCTTCCAGCTGGGCAAGGCGTACGGCGTCTGCCTCATCCTCTACTACCTGGCCTTCCTCTGCGTGGCCCTGCTGACCGAGTTCAGGGTGATCCGTCTCTCTGCCATCTGACGGGCCCCGCAGCAGCAGGAGATGCATGTCCATCCCTGGCTCTCGCTCTGCCTGCCCGCTGGATCGGGGCCTCGCTCTCCCCTCTCCCTGTCCCTGCTAGGGGGATGAGGGCACCTCGACCCTAACCGTGCTGCTGCCACCACATCCTGGAGGCATCACGTGCCAGCCCAGCCTTCGCCTTCCGGAGTGGGGGGTTGGTTGGGCTATGCTTTGGGAAAGGAAAAGGAGCTGTGAGTCACTAGCTACGTCCTTTCCCCGCTCTGTTTAATCTTGTTTAACTCAAGGCGGGTCTGAGCAGGAGCGAGGTTAAGACCTCAGCTTCCTCGGGTCCCAGTGGCAGGGGCAGAGGAGGGGGCAGCTCCAGCCCAGGGGTCACAACAGGAGAGATTTTACCTCTTCAGCCACTTTATCTTCCCTTCCCTGTCTCCATCCTGGCTGCTCTGGGGCAGGGCTGGGGCAGTCATGCTACAGGGGGTAACTCACCGATGGTCCGAGCACAAGTTTGTTGCTGCAAAGGACGTGACGTGTTCACACCGCGGGTTTGAAATAGCAGCCGAGGCAAAGCGAGATGGTGAGACAAAGCTCCAGGCAGTGCTTGGTTTTAATGCAAGCAAAGGCTGGAGGAGGAAAAAAAAAAAACAAAACCCAAACCTAGGGAAGTTGGTTTCCCCTGCTTTTTTAAGCTATGTTTTTCAACCTGAATTTCAGATCCTACTTTTCTCCTCCTCTGAGGGTGGACAGAGCTGTAGGAAAGGACTTGGAGGTTTCCACGTGCAGTGGTAGCCTCCAGCAAGACTAGGTTTTGGCACTGTAAAAGAAGGAAAAAAGCAATAAAAACCACAAACCCAACCTCGCCTTGCGGTGTTTGCTGCAAGGGTGGTTATGTCTCCTGCTCTGTGCTAGCCTAACACAACCCTTACCCAGCACGGTGCCTTTGGGGGGGGAGAGGGAACCCCTAGAGCTGAGCCAGCAGCAGCGAGGGCGGTTTGTCCCAGCGGCTCGGGGAAGTGGTTTCCTCAGGGTTCACCAGCAGTTGGTTTCTCAACAGCAGTCACATGTGCCTGACTCGGCCATTTAGTTGGGAACTGCAGCGTCACGGCGGTCCCGGCACGGGGTCAGCACGGGCTGCGAGGGGCATTACTCAGCTCCCGCGGGACGGGGACAGCCCACGGTCCTGGGGGAAGCGGAGCGGGTGGGCTGGTGCTTCTGCTCCACGTCGGTGGGGTCCGCAGGGCACAGGCTAGAAATCAAACAGCCGTTACGGAGGGACAACCACATTTCTGCTCCGCGGGGAAAGAGGGGCTGTTTTGCAAGAAAAACAACCGTCGGACCCGGTTCCTGCTCCCTTCTAGGGGTGCCAGCACCCTCCTGGGCCTGGATCGTTTCTCCTTTTTCTAACCAGATACGGGCTTTCACAAAAAAATGATGTTCCCTGTGCCTGCAGCTATTGGCTGTGCCCTGAACCTGCTCACAAGTCACCAACAGCTGCTGGAATTATCCAGGGAGACAAACCCCACTTTCTCACACACAGCAGGGCTAAAGCAATCGAAACCGCGGCCGATGTACCAATACAGAGGTACAGGGTCAAAAAAAAGCCCCAACCCTTTCTAACATTAAACACTGCACTGGGGTGGCTTTAAACACTGAAGTTTGAAAGCATTATCTTAACGTTTAGGGGAAAAAAATGGCAGGGGGAGGGCAGAAGGGAAGCTGGGCTTTGCAATGTCCAGGAACAAGAATTCAGCGCGGCTCAGCAGGGCATGCATGCAAAATATGCCCACGCAAGCAGTTGCCACCGGAGAGGGAGGGCGGGCACCGCTCCTCTTCAAACACCGTGGAAATGCTTCAGCCACAGCCGAGCCCCGCTTCTGGAATCACATGGGAAGGAGGAAAGGAAGCCGCTGCCTTTACAAAGCCAAGGATGCTTTTTATTAGTGTGCTTGAAAAAATCTAGAGAACATTTTACAGACATGTCCATAAAATCATTTTATAAACAAAACGCCAGCATACAAAATCCTGCCGTGCTTCCTCCCTTGCTCCCTACAAAATGATTGTCGCCATCGTTAGTCTGTGTGTCAGGTGGGGGAGAGGAGGATAAATAGAAGGGGATGCCCCGTACTCAAACTTTGTTTCCTTCCAAAGTCGTATGGAAGAAGTAAACTCCTGCGACCCTCCTTGGTTTACAAAAATAATTAATACAGTGTGCACGTTGGGGGCAGATCCACGCCGCGGCACGAAACCCTGAGCCCTGAACCCCAGCCCAAGCGCTCCCGTCTCTGTGACACAAGAGCCCTGTTATTGCATGGTAAGCAGGTTAGTGCCCCCCTCAATACAGCCTAAAGCTGCAGCTCCTTTCACACCCAGAAAACACACACACACACACCCACACCCCCCCAAAAAAACCCCGACAGCCCTGCAAGGAGAAACAGGCTGTAGGGGAATGCGGAGTTTAAATTGCCACATATTTTTTTTTTTCCCCTAACCTTCACAATGCTCATTCATCTTGCCCACAACTTAAAACAGAATAAACAACATCTCCTCCAGCCCCAGGACTAATCTGGATAAATCTCCCAGGCTGCGGCTCCATGCAGAGCAACTGCAAGAACAACAACTGCACTGCTCATTAATTTGTGGTCGAATTTATGGTTTGGAAAACAGCCCTTTAAGGTCCTTCACGGTTCAGCTCAGAAGTAGTTTCATACCTGCAGTACCCAGAAAGGAAACAAAGAATTGCCCTGAGGCACCCAGGGAATTTGGCAAGGGTTGAGAGCAGACGCTGGTGTGCATGCTGCCCCGAAAGCTGCTCACCCGCTCTTTCCGTCCCATAGCCCAAATGCTCCCACCATGCTCTGCAGGGAGATTTTCAGAAGTGGCTCCGTCTTGCCCACTTTTGAAAGTCTCATCCACCCAGGAAATGCCCCTGAGCTGCCCGGGCAGGACCAGCCCTCTCCCGCTGTCCTTGTGCCACCTGGTGAGGCTACCAAGGGAAAAACAGGTACGTGGGACCCAGGGAAGGGGCACACAGATCTCCCACTGCCTGATCTCTCTGGGGGAAGGAGCAAGCCTCCCCCGCCAGCTCCACTCTTTGTCTGAACCTGAGAAAATTTCAAAGAGGTGAGGGGAGCCTCCCAGCTGACAGGTACTTCTAGCCCTCAGCACCTTCTGTGCTGACAGGAAAAAAAGAGGACTTACAGAGACAGGTTCTCATCACATTGCGGGCGATGAAACACAAGCGATGACGCAACCTGCCATGATCATAAACGTGGCAGAGCTGGAAGGGATCCCCTTCCCCCCCCCCATTCCTTCCCATCCCTCAGCTACCAGGTCTGGCAGCCTCCTTGCCAGCTGCAGAAAAGCAGTCGGGTAAGAATAATCATCCTCTTCCACATTCCTCCTGCATCCGAAATTCAGGGGAACAGTAAAGCTCACAAGTGGATCTTCCCGAGATCCGACTCAGTTGGCATTGGCCAGCCTGAGGAACATTTCTGCAAGGGTGAGAGCAAAGGAGGAGCAATGTTGCTGCGCTGGGACTTGCTCACCTCTAGAAACAAAGCAATGGCCTGGCTGAAGACTAACCAGCAGGACAGTCTGATGCCCATAAGCTCTCCTTAACCCAGAGCCAGGCAGAAATAAGTCAGACTTGGAGCTGCAAAACCTTCCATTTCTTCCTCCTGGTCATCTATCTGAGCTAAGGACCAGCCAGAGATTTGCCATTTACGGAGCAGGTGGCCAAGCGGCAGAGGTCAATGGCCACTGTCACCCCGCAGAATCCCCCCTCCCACTGAACAGACAGGAGGTTTGGGGTTTACAGAGGTGATCCCAATCCTGGGCAGTGCCACAGGCAGAACTGACCAGCGGCGATGCAGAAACTGGAAAGCTACAGCAGTGACAGAGTTCATCCCCTCAAGCTCCTGTCCCACCTATGGTCATAACATGCTGAGATGCTGGCCCTCCGTTCTGTCTCCAGCTGCCAAAGAACTGCTTGGGCACGGCTAAATTCAATAATCAGAGCTGGATGTACTACAGGGGGTGCATCTAGGTGTGCCAAGAAAGAGGGGAAAGGCAGACTGCTCCTCCAAAAGTGCTGAAATTTCACACCACCTCCCCTTTCTTTGCATGAGGAAGGTGGAGAAGAAACAAAAACTCACTCCCTGATCTTTTATTCCTAGGTTAATGGTACCCTTTAAGCAAAAGAGATCTTCAAAAAGGGCAAAAGTTTTAATATTAAGCAGGCGGCTTCAGCGCGTTTCCTGCTGTTAATGGATTACACATCCCTTTCCCCAAGGCCTGTTAGTGGTAAGACGAACAGCGGGCTCGAGCCTGGGAAGCGGCTCGGGGGGGAGAAGGCCTGTGTTCTGTCCGAGACGTTCGCTCTGTGCTGAGCGCGGGCACCACGCTCGACCTGGGTGTAGCAGCCTTACAGCAGTCCCCTGGGCCTCTGTTTTTTCAGCAATGCACTGCCTAAGGGAAGAGATTTAAACCCTAACACTGAACAGTACACTGAACAGATCTATATACATCATCCCAATATATACGCTGTGAAATAATACTCTAGGTTATTGCATAGAAGGCGGCTTGCGTTAGCTAGGCCTAAATGACAGTCTGGGAGCGTTGCCGGAGGCTCAGGGGCTTCAGAGAGCTGTTGGAAGCAGATGCAGGCTCTTGCAACGGCGTCTGGGATTCTTCTTTTCTGGAATGCTCCTCATACCATTCCTGCAACAGGAGATCAAATACACCGAGATCAGGCTCTGCCCCACGCTGGCCCCGCAGCCCCCCAGCAGGATCCCCAAGGGCAGAGCTTTTGGCTGTTCTGCCATGCAAGGGCACATTTGCTCCAGCACAGAAGGGCTCTTTCCAAAGCCCTGGATATAGCCTGACCTCCTGGAACAACCTGGTTAGCTGCAGCATGGCTGTGATGCTCAGACCTTGCCACCCACAGTCCAAGCAAGAAGCACCAGCTACGGCTCAGCTACAGTGGGGTGAACTGACAAACCGGGGCAACAGAGCATCCCTCTCTCAGGATGTCCCTCCTGAACGTCTAGGGCTCTAGTATTGATGTCCCCATGATGTTTGGGATTTGCAGAATTGCTCCCAATCCTGGGCAGTGCCCAGGGTGTTACAAGATGTTACATCCCTGAGTCAGAGACGAGCAGGACAGGCGGGGAGCTTCTCTGCAGATTTCCACCCAGCTCCATGGCAAACAACGTGTTTATTTTTGTTAGGGGGACTGAAGACTCATCCCCAAGCTAGCTGCCCAAGGGACAAAGGACAGATTCAAATGGTTACAAGATTAATTCTTTCAGTACAAATCATTACATTAGCCCATGACCTTCACCTGGAGGTGAATGTCTGGCAGGCACTATAGTGACCAAACGCATGGCGTAGAGCTCCTGACCATGACGGGCACCAGCAGGAATGCCCTAAACAATCCAAAGTATCAGTTGCTTTAAGTGTTTCCCATCCTTGTCAGCCTGCTGTTCTGAAGGAAGAGCAGGCAGCTTTGCTTGCACCGAGCAGCACTCTGCCTGGGAAAACACTTGATTTCTGCGTCAGCCAGACACGCCCAAGCTCAAACACATTTGTTAAGCCACATTCCAGTGACCTAACAAATTAGCGTTCAGCAGCCAAGCCCCAGGAATGCACCACGCATGTGCTCGCAGCCCCGGCAAACACATCCACCTCGGTGAGCCTAGGTAAGCTCAGCCACGCCGGAGTGCCTGCGCCCACGCCGAGCGCGGGTACTGTGGCTCGGCTGACACACGCCAGCACAGCCGGGCACCTGGACCCACTGAGGAGGCTCGGATGCGCTCCGTGGTTTAGGAAAGTCCCTGAGTGCAAGAACGGATCAATCTAAAGCACACTTCATCTACTGCCCACCCTGCTCACAGAGGACAGGGCTGCCCAGGTCCTGGGGGAAGGCAGCCTCCGGTGCTTAAAAGGATGGTTTGATATTCTAAGTAGTGTTCTGCTCACCCCAGAGAGACTCGCTGGTATTTCCAACTCAGGGCCACATACCTGTATCTCCTCCTCATACATCTTCATACTCAAATCACTCTTGGTCCTTGATCTGCGTCCCAGAAACAGCATTGACATTTGCTAAAGAGTTGGGGGAAGGAGGAGGGAAAAAAATGAAAAAGACATTCATCAGTCACTGAGCAGCTTGCAGGATCAGTCCCTGGAACTTCAGGCATCTCTCATGCCGACATCCATCATCCACTGATGAGCTCGGGCCCTCCTGGGCTCCTTCTGTCACCATGGGAAAAAGGCATTTTAGGGTGCACATCACCTACACAAATGCAGGCATCTACCGCAGGCTGAGACGAATCACACCAAGCAGATCCCCAAAGACTACAGAGGGAGCTGTAGCTCGGATGCATGCGCCTGTCAGTGGTGCTTAATTCAGTCAGACGAATGTAACATCAGTGCCTGGAAAAAGGCTCAAACCCAAGCTTCCAAATAAGATCTCACCTAAGAACAATTTCAGGTCTGACTTGTCTAGACCACACCATTTACTCCACGGGCCTGGACCTCTTAAATATTGTAAGCAGAGAGCTGATCTCTGAATTATGCTCTGACCACATGAGTTATATGAACAGGATTGGGAAGCAAATGGAACCTTGGGTCTGGCATCATCAGTCTGGACTCCATTGCAAGGCTGAGGACTGCATCCTCCTTTGGTTTATCGTCTTGAACGCTGCTTCTGATCAGTATCATTGTCACATTTCTGCGTTTTGTCTGTGCGAACAAGAGCTCAGCCTTTAACTACCAAGCCAACCAAAGCAAATAAAGGTCGCCTAAGAGACTGTAGCACCTGCACTTTGTAGTGGTGATATAAGAATATAATGGCTATTATTAAAACAACCACTTAAGCACTTTCCAGATGCATGAGAGAACAGTTCTGAGGTACGAGCAGTTACCCGGGTCAGCTCATTTTTCCAATTGTCCCTTCTGTTTTGAAATGAAAATGTAAGCAATGCCATGGAGAAAGGAAGCCTGGTGTTTGGAATTGATACCATCATATTGCTGCATAGTGTTTCAGGACTGTCTGGGCCTAAGTGTACAACAGCACAGAGAAAGAGGCAGGAGAATTACAAGACAGTGACTTCCTTAGAGGAAAAGAAATATACTTTTTTCCAGACAGTACTGGACCAGGAGAGCTCTAAGTGAAGTTAAAGGCGGGCAATAGCAACGAGCCTTTGTCAAAGCTATTTGGAATGCAGGGGAAATTCAGCTGCTACTTTTCTAGAGCAGCAAAACGTTGTGCCAATGCTGCGGAGCTCCTCCAGTAGCTCAGCTCTCAACACTACAAAGACACATGCAGCTTCTCTCTAGAAGACAGCAGAGAGATATTTGTGGCCCTGGCACGCCTCCCTCCCCTGAAGGGGGAGAACTTGCAGCAAGTGTTTCCTCTTACCCCATATTTGTCCATCTGCAAAACGATCTTCTGCAGCTGAGCGGTTTCAGTGGCAGCTGAACTCCGCTTGTACAATTCGATTATGCCAACCACCTCCTCCTTGGAGATCTCCTTCTCCAGCACAATGCCATTGTCTTCTGGAGAGGCAAGAAAAAGAAAGAGGAAAAAAAAAAGTCACCGAGATGAACATTGCTTCATCAGCCACTCTAACAACCCTGGAAGGCAAAGCTTAACAGCACACAGGACCAAGGCAGATGTCGGGCACAGTCCGTGCCTACTTTTGTGACTAGAACATGTATGTCCTCATCCCCCAGCAAGGCAGGGAAGAAGTTAACTAGTGTGTAGGGCCAGCAAGCATCTCAGCTTTTTAACATATCAGGCTCCTCAGTATCCTAAAAATAAATCGTGTAGCTTTTTGCTTGCCTGTAAATTAACTAGCAAAGTAACTAATCACACAGGCCTTGCTGCCTTTTGACCTTCAACTGCCTAACACAGCTTGGGAGTCAAGTGCTGACAAATGTCTTTCGCTGCACCCTTCAGACTGGGTGCAGGAAGGATCGGCGTAACAAGAGTTTCTGTAACTAAAGGGCCTGGCTCCTATGGGCCTGCACCACACATTTGGATCTTCTGGCACCTAAGAAAGATAAGGGGCTGATTAAAGCTACTCCTGTGGCTGGGGCCTTCACCGTGTTTCTGTGGGGAAGACTGGCATTAAATGTACGCCTGCAGTAGCTGTTTCTCCTTCCTGCAGAAAAGTGTAAAGAATTATTAATATTAGTCTGCACAGAGAATGAATGGAAAAGTCTGGGCGTAGGTCACCTGAAGGAACAGCAGGAGAAAGGCTGTAAGAAATTAATGTGTTTCTGGCACCTAAATTAGCAGGTCATGAAGTTACATGCAGTTTCAGACGCCCAGCTCAGGAGACAAAGGACAGTGAGTAAAACTGATGACTCACAGGGGTGAGGGGATGGAGAGAGACTAACCACTGTCGGTTCCTAAAGGGTACAGAAAAGCATGTCCCAAACCAGCATGTAGTCACCAGTCTAAGTACAACTCGGAGATGTGGAAGGAACTGGACAGGCAGTGTCCCTTGTCCTCTATGTGATGGCACAAAGTGCTGGCAAACCACTTGGCTCCAGCATCTCGGTGCCTGAATGCTGGACAAGATGCTTGGAAATGTGTTCTGGTGCCGGTGAGTATATTAGTGAGGGAGGGAAATTGGTTTAGAAAGAAAAATCACCTTCCCTTCCTGTAAGGTCTCTTGTTGAGCTTTGCTACATCACTGCTGTTATGTTTCCTAGATTCCTTCCATGAAATGCATGCAGACTTCCTATCTCTAAATAATTTGGTTGAAATGGCTCGAGTCGTTGAAGTTTACATGTGCGTGCACACATGCACACACTCACATAAACACATGCACACACACACACTTTCAGGGAGTGATGGGGAAAAGATGAGGGGCAGAGCAGAAAGGCCAGATAGAAATATCACACAAAAGCCTAAGAATGAGCTTAGGAAGTCAGGCTAAATCAAAAATCTGGTCTTTGCTGGCCAATCTCATTCTCTCCTACAGACATAAGACACCAGGGAGAGAAGACACAATTGTAGGTCAGCCAGTCCTCAGTTCTGACCTTCTGAATCTTGGTTCTTCCGAGTATAGTTCATGCGGAAGACAAAAGCATCCAGAATAAAAGCCACGATGATTGTCATCACCACCTGGGAGAGGACATGAACAGAAGAGATCAGGAGGCTGCTTCTGGGACATTCTTCCAGCCCAATTCAACACAAAGCTGAGCATTTGGTCTGTGCTTCAACTCCACGTTCCCCAGCTCCTCAATGGCAGAGGAGATGCACATGTCACACATCTACCTGCAAGTAAACTGCTAACAGTCAACCACAACGGGGACAGAATAAAATTCTGTGCTGCCCTAGTCCTTAGCCCAGGCCCAGATTTGTGCAGCATCAGCTTTGTCAATGCCCATAAATTCAACTTTCTACAAGTGATGTGGACTCACACCTGTTTCTGTAAGACATTTATGTAGAAGAGCAAAGTTGTCCTCATTTAGGGATGGAAGCTTTCTCTGGAACACAGTAAAAGCTGTCTCCCCTCCTCATCCCCCATATTTGATGCATGAAGTATGTCCAGAAACCTACCATGGTCACAATATAGAAGATCATGAAGTAAAGACGGCTCCAGTGAGTGGTTTGGGATGTTACTCCTTCCTAAAGAGGAAAGGGAAGAAGTCAGTAGTGCACAAAAGAAGGGGGAGTCTGCTGTTAACTGCTTGCCAACAGACATAAAGCAGCATAAACACAGTCTATCTCTCACTTGTGGCTCCACAGTTAGCCCCAGGGACTTGTGCAATGCTCAATGCCCCAGCTGGTCCTTGCAGCTAATCTGCCTCTCAAACTAAAAAGAGAGGTTCCTATATGCAAACATACAGAACATTTAAAGCCTGTGGCTGTGTGAACCATTGCTGCTATGAGAACACAGCCTGGACAGCAGGGTGACAAGCTGGAATACAGAGCGACTTCACTCGTCCAGATTGCGAAACCTGGCCTGAAGGCTGGTCAAGATTCAGAAGAAACCAAGCCCAGCGGCATGCCAGAGGTCAAATGTCACCCAACGATCAGGAGCAAAAGATGTCTGGCAACACGAAGTGACAATGTTGGGCCCATCTCCAGTCACCAGGGGAAGAAAGCAGTGGTGGTGTGGAAGATCTAGCCCAAATGGCAAAGAGTCCATGCTGTCTATACACAAAAGGTAGCTGAGGTTTACTTACCATGATGATGTACCAGTCATTGACGACTGTCAGCTCAAACAGCGTGACTGTATACAAGTGGGAGAAAAAAAAATACAGACAACTGCTTTATCCATCCTGACCCACTTCCCAGTGATTCTTAGATAAAGTATTTGACAAGGAAGACTGACACAAGACACCAAAGTTTCAATACAGACAGCAAATCTGGAGACAGAATGCAGACCCTCATCAGTGCAATTGCTTCAGACAAAGGGGGTTAGACCCACAGAACCAGGAGCATGGCTTAATCTATATTTCTTTAAAAAAAATCAGAAACAGACATGACTCTTTCCACCAGACAGCATGGAGGCCTCTGAAATCTCCAGGAGGTAAACATCTCTCCTCACACATTAAGAATAATCATGGAGAGTAATCAACACATTCAAATTATTCTTCATCAGTGGGCTTAAAGAAATGTACTAGCATCATTACTGGTTCTGTAGAAGGGTAGTGACTTAAACATCTCTAGAAGTCTGGTCTGATCACCAGTCAGAACAGATCTGCTGGCTTCACACGGGCTTTTAAGAGATGCCTGCTTACCTTGCAAAACAGTCACAGCAAAATTAGTCAGCTGGAGTTCTCCAGACAGAAAGAACAGAATGCTGAGCATTTGAGGTGCATTAGTAGGACTCTCTGGGAGAGTCCCAGGCTTACATGAGCGTTACAGCCTTGCCACCCAGCTCTGCAGGAACACAGATGCACTAAGGAACAGTCTTTGCTACAGACAAAATTGCCCTTACCAAAGCTGTTCAAAATGTTGTCAAAGTTGTTGAGATAGTAATAACCTTCTTCCACAACCGTCTTGTTGCCAACCGTATGATTCACCCATCGGTAGGAATCTGCGACTGTGCTTGTGCTGGTTGGAGAGAGCAGGACAAAGAACGAGAAGTGGAAAAACAAGGAACATTTCAAGGGTTCTAAGTACAAACACACTTAAAAGGTGGTGAGCAGGGTGGCAGTTTCCACCTCTTGGCGAGCACTTGCCTTTTTGTCTGAAAGAAAGCCTCTGTCCTTCACAGCTCAGCACACACCCAGGGATCACAAGGGCTCTATCTAATTGTTCAGCAAATATTATACCAGAGAAACTGAGTGTTTGAGTTAGACTCCTAGGCTCACACCCTTAAAGCTTGGCATTTCCAAGTGGTCTGCCATCATTTAAGATGAAAAGGCCACAGGGCAGCTTAGCTTTCAGGCCCAGGTGAATTTATCTCGTACAAAGTGAGGCCTAAATATGTAACATGTCTAGCAGAGCAACCCTGGTGTCACCAAGATAAAAATCTCATCTTTGCTCTAGAGCTGCTGTTGCAAGAGCTTCAGCCACAGTATCATGAACAAGCCCTCCCGGAGCAGCTACCTGAGGCGAGTTACAGGGTTTATTAAAACCAGCCCACCCCACCACAGAAGACTCTCCCCTTCCGAATGCAATGCAAAAGCCATTTCATCCAATCTTACCTGGAGAAGTGAAGTGGCTCCCCTAGATTTTCCCAGCACCTTGGCTTAGCTGCAAAACCCCATTTAGACCCATCCTCTGGCCCCTCTTCCCCAGGCAGACAGAGCTGCCAGAGGCACTGATACTGGCCGTGCACCAAACCCACTGCAGAGGGGGACGGATTTGCAGTACTCACTTGCAGCAGTTCGGGTAGACCACACCAGCAAAGAACTCCATGCCAACAATGGCAAAGCAATAGTAGAAGATCAGCAGGGTTAAACCCAGGCTGGAGGCAAAAACAGAAAGAGTACTGTGCTACTCAAGAGTTGCTAAGGCAAGGAAACACAAAGTCACAGCCTGCTTTCTCTGGAAGGAATTTCCAACGGATGGGAAGCAGCACTGAAAACCCCAGACCACCCTCCCTGCCACTCTGGCTCTGCAGTTCTTTGCCTGCTCTCATTCAAGAAGTCCTTGGACAAGGAGCTTGCCACTTGCTGAAGAGAGAAACTAAAAAGCAGCCTGGATTCCCTCCCAGTCTGTCTTTTTCTGGTAAACAAACGTCTCTCCACAGTTTCTTTAATAAAGAACAACACACACTGGTTCTGCCCTCTCCACGTCCTTGGATGCAGGGACTGTGCCAAGAACAGGGTTCTCTAGCTAATGCGCTCTCCTCAGACCTTCTTCAAGGGAATAAGGTCTGAGGATGCGCCACTCAAGCACCAAGCTCCTTCTGCCCCACCATTTCACAATGCTCTCGAGTGGCTGTACTAAGGACAGGAAAGCATCTGGGGCTGAGTATATTCGTGCCAATGTTCCTCCCAAATGGGCTTCCCCTCTTGCCAAAAGCTGGGATGGGGGAGAAAAATTAAATGAGCATCAACTCTTATCCTCCTAACAAAAAAGCAGGAGGCGGCCCAGGGTGCTGGTGTGTTGGTTATTGCATACTCCTCCAAGAAAGTGGAAGATTAACACTCCACTGAAGCACACTGAAGAATCAGTAACAATCATAGAATCACAGAATGGTTTGGGTTAGAAGGGACCTTCAGAGGTTCATCTAGTCCAACCCCCAAACAAGCTCTGTAACAATCAAGACAGATCAGAGCATAAACACCTTTAGCAGGTTTGACAGGTCCCTATCCTGACCCCAGCCCCAGACGCTAAACCTTCACTCCCCACCATCACCCAAAGAGAAGTTAGTACCTGGCCATCCGGGGGAACAGCTCAAACATAGTGTCCAGAACATTTCTGTAGCGTTTCTTCAATTTAAATAGCCTGAAAAGAGAAGCCAGTAGTTACCTACGCACTGCAACTTTGCTGGTGGTGTTGGAAATAGTTAAAGAGAGTAGCACAGTTCTCTGGACCTCCCAGGTCAATGAACAGTAAGGCTTCTTGGCACCAAACTCACAGGATCTGCTCTTGCTCAAGTGGTCTCTGCTCACCTAACAATGTCCTGCTGTCCCATCTAAATGTTTATGACACATTCAACTAAGTGTTTACAGGATTGAGGGATCTCAAGGAAAAGTCTATGTCTTTTTACACAGCATGATGCATAAATAGCTATTTAAAAAAAATAAATCGTAAGAACTTTAACTAGTCCTATGTACAGGGTCAGGATTCCTTTCCTCAGACACAAGCTTTTCTGTGTTTCCCCTATGACCCAATAAAAATTGATGAAAGAAAACTACATTGTGCCTGCTAACTTAAGATTTGGCAACTCCACCAGCCTTTACAGAGAAACAGAGCTGCCAAACACAGGCTTTGGCAGGGGAGCAACAGAAAAAACTTCCCCCCCCCCCGCCCCGAGTGTCATAAAGTGTTCTTTAAATCCCCACTGAAAAGCTAAATTACATTAGCTTGCTTTTGACAAAACAACATTTTGCCTCTCAAATGCCTTCAACCTATGGCTCTCAGAGCGTTCTGTGAAGGTGAATGTACCTCTAACAGCCTTGGAATGAGAGGGTTAATCAGACCCATCTTCCTGAGCTGCAGAGAGTTTACATGCCGAGGTCTTGCTTAAAGTGAGATGCAGTTAGAGCAGGGTTGTACTTCACCTTAGAAAGCAGCATCCTTTGAAAACTGTAATTTCTGGTAATTCAATGGAAATTATTAAACTGGCTCAGACTGTCTCACCCTGACAGAAGAGCTTTTCTCTGAACAGCATCAGACAATTTAGAGGAGGTGTAAGAACCCCACGAAGGCAGACACAGGATAATCTGCCCCCGGTAAATCCCTTGATCTCTATTAGAGATCAGCTTAAGCTCCAAAGCACGGGGTTTCATATCCCATCCCAAGTTTTTGTTATCGTTCATTTTGATAACTCTGGCTAATCTCATTACCCCACGCAATTCCTGTTTGCCATGGTCACGTACCCACAGAGCAATCCTTGCCCTCTCCTGGTAAGGAGCTCGGTCCCCAACTGGATTGATGGAAAACCAGCCTGGCTGTTTTCTTCCCCCCCTGCTCCCTGTATCCCCCGCCCAGCCTTCCCGTCTCACCTCAGCAGCTGAAGGGGTCGCAAGACCACAATGAAGTAGAACGGCTCCATGTTAAATGCCAGTGCCATGAGCCCCAAAAATGCAAACAGGGTGACTGAGAAGTCAAAACTAGAAAGAGAAAGAAATAAATAAAGTAAGAGCAATGATTTATCGCTAGTGTTTCAGCAAAGAGGAGGTACTTGGTGCTGCTCCAGCCTAACAAGATGGACAAGGCCAAGGGCAGAAGGATTATCATAGCCTGCTGATGGCCTTGTCTACAGGCCTAACTCATCTCAGAAGTCAGTCCTCCTAACACCAACAATTTTTGCCACCTGTCTCTCAAAACGTCAGTGTGCACTTACAGATTCCAACCCGAGGACAGGTACTCGACAGGCCCCAGTCCAGTGGTCTTCAGGAGCAGCTCCACGCCATAGACTGTAAAACAAGGTGACAGACACGGACAAAAATAAGCAGCATCACATGGAGGGCTCATGCAATGGCTTGCCCTCAAACATGCGTGGTGCTTTAAGTACATGACTGCTGAACATAGGTTTAACAGACTCCCACCCATCCTCCTTGTTCCCGGTGAGATGCCAAAGAGACATTTTCCCTCCAAATTAACACATTTTACTGTATTCATGGTGACTTCTCTCCAGAGCAGCCTACAAAGCAGTTAGCTGGCTAACACGCTATGAATGTTGAGGTACAAGCTCCTGTAGGAAAGGCCTGAAAGTGGCACAGGGAATTCAGTCCTGCCTGTTTAATTCCTTCTATCTCAGTGGAAGATATCCTCCTCCCATAGCCTAGCCTTGACCTGCGGGGAGAGACCCCTTCAAAGAAGAGCCATCTGAATACTTCACCCCTGTCCTGGCGGCACCTTGTGAGCCTGTAGGTTAAAGAATGCCACAATAACATGATGCTGCCTTGTTTCCGTCATCCCAAAGTCTGTCTTTCCAGGTTCCAAGGTGGGAGAGAAGTGAAGAGCTGGATGACAACAACCTTGTGAAAAGAAGTTGTTGCAGACTGCCTCTGCCTTCAAACTTTCCTAACAAGTCTTTTGAAGACTAATGGCCTGGGAAGCACTAGAGCTACCCAGCAGTCAAATAAGAGGTTAGCAACGTCTCCTAGATTCTCCAAAGAACCTTCTGCCGCAGTTTTACACACTGTTTTGATTCAATGGAGCTATATTTTTCTTCTCCTCTTGAGCAAGAGACACTGGCAGGAGGAGGGAAGTGAATTCACATCACTGAAGAGTTCCACGGCAGTGCAACGAACCAGCACATGAGGTTGCAATTGCTTATACCTGGGCTGAAAAGGTAGACTAAGGTACACGTTTATGGAGGCGATGATGTTCGATTAGAAAACTCAGCTCATCACCTAGTTCATCTAGTCCTTTCAGACTTCTCCTCAGTGTGCCCCTGCACTCTGTACGCCAGCAGGACTGCCTTGCTGTGCGTGGCAGAGAGCCAGCTCACAGCTGCAATCAGATCAGAGCTGGTAATGCCTCCTGGAATAGTCAGTGCAGCACAGAGCAACGTGAGCAACTCCACACAGAGCCACTGCAAGTCTGGAGCAACTTATCACTTTGCACGCTGTGCCTAACAAAACAAGGCTATTCTGCTCTCAGGGCTGGAGCCAGCTTTAAGAGTAATACATCAGCTTTTGCGGAGAGTTGCACCAGGGGTAAGAGGCTCCCCAGACTGCAGCGGTGCAGGGAGCTGTGTAACAGTGCAGCAGTGTTCCCATGGATCTGTGTGGATGTTGATGATCCCTGCCAGGCACAGAATTGCTCTAGGCTGAGTCTGTACACCTGTGGCTAAATTTTAACTTCAAACCGAATAATCTTCTGGGAACAGAGATATTTATTCCCCTCCCAATTCCTTATGAAATGACACAGCTCTGCTGGGAGGCATCAAGCTTACTTGTGAGGAAGACTATGTAGCTCCATGGGACATTTCTGGAAAAGAAATTCCCTCCTGCAAGACACAAGAAGAACTTTTTCTAGCCTTCCTTTCTATTAAATCCCCCGGCATCATAGTCAAGAAATAAGCTGTGATGTTTCCTACCTTGCAGCATGAAGGTTTCAACAAGAATCCAAATTCCATTCACAGCCACCACAGTATCTGGAAAACAAAGTAAAATCCCATAGCAAAACCACTCCTGGACCAGAAGACATCCATTTCCTAGGCTAACAAAGAGTACAATATAGGACAAGTGGCAGGGTCAGGATTTCCAATTCCACTAACAAACTGAACTCCTAGAGTGTTGCCAAACTTCTACCCTGACTTTTCGCAGGCCTTTAACAGATGTGGTACCTTTATCTGCAGAAGGAAACAAAAGTAAAACAAAATAATGGTCTGAATCACGCTCAATCATTTTTACTCACAATTATCTTACATTCTGCCATGTTATTACCTACATATTTCAGCTTCCTCCTAGTTCTGGAACTAGATCTCAAGAACCACTAGGCTCCCAGCAGTGCAGGACAAAGGAAGAGTCCCCCAACAGTGCAGGACAAAGCCCTGTTGGCTTGGATCTATTGCTGCTCCCCAACATTCAGATTCTGAGAACTGAAGGTGCAGGACTCACATCTCCTCACTCCACCCCACCCCACTCTCTAGTTTAGCCTCCTAATTTACAAAAAACATCTCCTCCAACATTCAAGAAAACCCCTGAATTACTGAGTAGAAACAGATCGTTTAGAACATAGTGAGTAGCACCACAAGTATGCGCTCTGTCTCCTCTAGAGAAGACGAGCACAGAATCATTCTTGCAGGCAGTACAGTTACCAAGCAATCCCTCCAGCAGTGAAGATGCTTGCCCCTTCTCAAGCGCAAAAAGAAGAAGGTGGTTGACTGGCAAGGCAGTTCCTTACCCAGCACCCTTCAGCTTCATGATAAAAACCTCAAGGCTTGTGAAAGCTAACCACCAACCTACCCAAATGCACAAGCTGACTCCTACAGAATCAGAGCCACAAGTGCATTATGAAGCAGTGAACCAATGAGCCTTTCCAGAGGACTCAACACAGCAAGAGGTGAGAGCCCAGGCTGCAGCAGCGGTCAGTACGAGCACGCAGCTCCCTCCCTCTCCATCAAAACTCCAGAATCTGCACACAAGCCGCGGCTCAAACCAAAGACCAGGCCCCACCATGCTGAGTTCTTGGAGGGGTTGGCACAGACAGAGCATCCCAGATCCACACAATGAAGGGAGCTCAGCAGAGAGACAGCTCATTACTTCTACTTACACATGGTGTATTGGAACACACGGGACTTCACAAGGATGTTGATGCCTGCATGAAAGAAAGTATGACAAAACAAATGTTTATGCGATCCTCCATACCTCACAGGCAGCTTCCTCTATCCTCTCCTTAGAGACATTTTTCATAGCAATCCTCAGCACAGTAACTAAGCAGATTAGTAGTTTATTAACTTTTACTTCTTCGGACAAAGTTCAAATTTCCTCTAGAATTTTAGCAGTGATGAACTCCCTATCCTTAACCCCCAAGATGCTTTTTTTCCCCCTCTGTGTACTAGTTCTATGGTGTGGACAGAGGTAAATGCACCTGCTGAAGCACTGCCCGTGCTTTTGAACAACACATATGCTGCCAAGGAGGGTTGAGTGCATCAGCAGAGATATGTAGGATTCCTATGGCAGCTGTGTGCTTGGATCAAAATGGTGTTAACTGTTTCCTACTAGCGTAGAACACTGAAAAAGAATTGCAGATAAGTTCTTACTTCAAGTCAGGAAACTTGGGACATGGGAGATAAATCACATTTGCAAGACAGATTACACTGCTGGGTATTTCAGACCTCTTTCCCCTTCCTGAACAGCTGCACTTAGCCTGTACGAGTGCTGCAACCACATCTTGGGCCTAGGAAACCTAGCAGCTTTTATGAAAACACAAATTCCACTCCCCAGTTACTGCTGCGAGTTGCTGCCTGGGATACAGATAAACTCTATAAACTCTACCAGATTCAGAAATCATAAATCCCCACCTAACCTCTGTGCTGAAAAAGGAATACAGCCCTCTGTGACCTCCGGGCCTGGTTCACTACAGAGCTTCTGCCAAGAGGTCTCTTATTTTAAGGAAGCCAGGGTTTGGGTGAGAGCACAGGGAATATTTACATGACAGAAATCTTCTTTGGAGACTCTGAATACAAGGCTCTGGCCTTGGAGGCTCTGAATACACAGAGTGTTGGTTAGTAGGCCTTCCCTCACCTGTTTACCAGGGACATAAGAGAAGGTCCCTTCAGAGGACCCTTTCTTTGTAAAAAAAGGCTTTCCCTGTTAGCTGCACACATGCTGTCATGAAAACACAGCCTGTTACCTTTGAAAATAAGGAATGCTGTCCGTGGAAGGTCATCAAACCAGTGCTCACGATTTCTTTTTGCCTGGAAGCAGAACAGCCACAATCAGAAGTCATCCATATAAAAAATGTGCAGTGATGGAGACCCACCTTAACCCCATCATCTGCCTCTTTTAGATTGCCTTTGTGTCTCACCCACTCTTTAAATCACTGACCTCCTTTGCTCTTTCTCCCCCCCACACTTCCCCTCTTCTCCACCCACTACATACTTACCTTCCATTTTAAGCCAACAACTTCGTAGAAATTGTAAAAATCCTTTAGACTGTAAAAGAGAAAGAAGCATCTGATCAGAGCCTTGGAGTTGATTAGATCCTTAATTGTCCTTGTCAGGCATCATCAGCAGAGAGTCCCTGGAAGTTATTAACTCCTTATTAGAACTGCAGCCACAGCTGATATAACTCAACACTGACCTCTTCCCCATCTGGCCAAAGGTTACTGACTGACAAGAGCCAGAACAGGGTGCAAAGCCTACCTTCCTTCTGTAACGTTACAGTCCTTAGAGGAAACTCTGACTCTACTGAACTCCAGAATTTTACCACTGAGAGGAAAAAACAGAGGCTTAGATAGCAAACTCCAAGGGACAGAGATTGTACTACTCTTCATGAAGAGGTCTTGGACTGTCTTAATTACTTGTACAGTCCTTTTCTAACGTCTTTGCACATTTTCTTTTCCAGGTAACAATGAAAAAGGACATGAAAGCAGAGAGACTCATAAACCATGAGTGCCTGCCTAGGTGCTCAGGGTCAGGCCTGTAACAGCTTTTAGATGTCTGAAAGTGAGGACGCTGAACTTCTCAGACCCTTACTGGTGTTATTAGGTGCCTAAATTTAAGAACTCAGCCTTTCTCCCTATACCATTTCCAACACTTCTCTGTGGCACTTGACTTTAAGGAGAAACATTGGCACCAGTTTCATGGGAGACTCACTCTGAGGCTGTCTGTGGCCAGAACAAAGGAAAAGGAAGAGAGGGTCTCCTGCTCTAATTCCCTCTACTCCCATGCTGGCTGGAGTTAGCTGCACCCACCCACCAGAATGGTAATTCTCTGCCTCATAACACAGAGGATGACAGCCCTGAAAGCACCAGCAGAACCAGATTTTAATTAACAAAACCCTGGGGGACACAGCCAGCTGCTGGAAAAAACAAAAACTTGTTAAGCTGTAAGGCTGCACTGTGTGAAGAAATGCTCCTTGCAGGCTCTAATGCTGTTCCTCAATTTCTCACTCCTCTGTTCTGGCAGGGGAGGTGGGAAACAGAGGCTGCCTGGTGACTGCCAGCAGAGCACTGTATCCACAAGAGGGCACGCAGGAACTCCATCACCTCCCTAGAAAAACCTCAACTCTCAGCGTACCCACCCCTCCGAGCTCCCTGCTTCCCAGACAAATCCTTTCAATCACATAACTCTATTCCCACATCCCAGACAAGTTTCCTTCCATACACCCAGCCATCCTCTCTGAAGTACAGCCTAGCTGCAGAGAGTGAAGCCATCTCCCTGCTCTGGGTGCAGCAGTAAGACCATCCTACCTGACTAAAGGAGTATTGCTTTGATTCAGTGCTTTGAAAGTGAGATATCGCTCTCTGGCACACATCCGAGGCTTGTAAAACCGCAACAGCCCTTCAAAGTGCTTGAAGGAAATTCCAGACGGCCTCTAGAAACAAGGGAATGTTGTCATAGGCAGCGACATCAGGTGGAAGCACACAGAGGCTAGCGTATTTAAGTCTCACTCTGGATTTGTTTTAAGCAGGATTTCTATATTATTGTATGAAGCCATTATAACTAAGCCCCAAAAGTACCCTAAGCTATTACTTTAACGTACTGAGCTTATCCCAGAGCACAGAGATCAGAAAGCTCTCCTGGCAGTCGGTCCCTCCAGCAAGTGCAGAGCTGTTCCCTGTTGCCCTATCATGTGAAAATTGTCCAACCAGACACCCCAAGCGACAGAGTTCAACCACTCTTCCTGGGAAATTAGTAGACAGCCTAACAGATCCTATTACTGGCACTTTTTGAAGAGTATCAGCTATTCCTCAGGAACTGTTCGTATAATGAATGTGCCCTAAACATGAACTAATCTACTAGAAGTGGGTTAGTTATTTTTGGGCCTTATTTCTCTCCCTGCTCCACAAGTTAAGCAAGAAATCAACCCTCTCCCCCAGTGCTCTGTCCCCATAAAGAATTGTTTGTAGGTAAATTACTTCTGTTTCTGCACCATTTACTCATACAGTATCTAGCAACCATACTGTACCTTCACATGTATAACCCACCCCTCCTCTAAGTACTGGTGCTTGAGAAGCAAGTCCTCAAGTGACCCACACCGCATCAGAGAGAAATCAGTGATTGCATGCTCTCCAGAATAAACTTCACTCATTTTATCAAGACACACTTCCATAACCTCACATGGGGCTGAAATTCAGACTACTTCGGTTTTTCCCTCCAGAAACAGATATAAACATGTTACACAAATGAAAAAAACAGTAGCCTGTGGTAAGTATGATTACAGTCAACAGACATGAATCATCTTTTCTGGAATATGCTCTTTAAACACTCCAGACCACTGGTGTTCTTAAAACATTGCTGACCTCCCCTGCCGCCACACCCCAGGCTGTTCTCAGCCTCCCTGCAGGGCCCTGTACCTGTTTGGTGATCAGCAAGCGGTAGGCATGCTGTATGGCCGTGCGCTTGTGCAGCAGCAAGGACTTAAACTTCCTCTTCTCGATGTCATTGAAAGTGTCGAATACAACAGCGAGAAGCTGCAGAGATAAATTGTAGAATCATAGAATCATTTGGCTGGAAAAGACCTTTAAGATCATTGAGAAACCAGGAGAGATTGTTATACTCTGTGGCTACCTGAGCCAGTGCTTCTCCAACAGGCAGGAATATCCAGAGGCAAGGAGAGGCATTGCCTGTAGGAGGAATTTACTAAGCGCTACGTGACTGAGGCAGGATGGAGTCAGCGAGGACCCATTGGCCATAAAGGGATCCCACAAAAGGATCACTAAGCACACTGCGTGCACACTGATCTACTTTCTGGAAGAGGTCCAGATGTTTCTGGCTTCCTAACACTTGCTAGTAGTTTTAAGAGCTCAGGCTAAGCCCCACACATGCCAGCAGGAAACGGTATCAAAAGGTTTGTTAAAATGCCCTGATCTCTGACTGGGAAATGTGTTTTGAGGGCTGCTTTCCAGACTCACCCTTCCACAGGAGCTTTGGCAAACACATGTCAAAACTAACCCTCCATCTAGGACAGCAGCAGCGAAATCCAAGCCCACTACAAGCATCGAATCACTCACCTTGGGTTGCAGAATTCCTCAGCTCCTCTGACAACCCCTTTTCCACCACGCACATCCTCACCTGAGCTGGTCTTGGCCCTGCCCTAGATGCTGCAAGAAGTGGAGCCAGCACAGCAGCCATGCTCTCACACTGCAGTTATCAGCACTCTTCAAGTCCTGCCATAATTAGTAATTCCATCCCCTTCAAACTGATTTACAAAGTATTTCAGGCAAGCCCAGATAATAAAATGCCATTTTATGATAAATAATTAAGACAGAAAAGGACAATAAATTTCATGCAACTGAGTATGTCACTCCAAGCATGATATTAATGTGAGAGAAGTTGAAAGATACTCGTATCATTCTGTTTTCTGTGATTTAGTTCAACTCCTTGTGGTTAAACATTAAAAGACTCCTGTGTGTGGCCAAGCTGCCATTTCCAGAAGTATTCTGCCAAAGGGGTCCTGGATTATTGCAGAGCACTCTTGGGAACGAGGAATACTCTGCTCCAAAGTCAGGCAGAGAGAAGTGCTTCAACAAGAGACTCACCAAGTTCATGATGAAGTACAGCTCAATGGAGAGATACACTATGAAGAAGACGCAGGACCAGGGGTTCCGGGCATAAGATGGCATCATCACATCAGGGAAACTGCATCCAAAAAAGACACAGGTTTAAGCACCAAATAGCTCGTGCTACACTTCCCACTACAAAGGCAAGAGGCAGAGGACACAGGGGTGTGTGTGTGTGTAAACTCACATCCAAAGAGCTGCACGTTTCTGCAAAACGTGTGGTTGCTCATGACACAGAAGTTTGTGCTTAGCAACTAGCAGCAAGAACATGGAGGCATGATGAAAAAAAAGAAATCTGAAAAGCACATTCCGAAAACCAAATGGGCAAAGGGGATTTGTAACGTGGCTAAGGGTTGTGCTTTGATACTCAGCAATGACACCAATACAGCCTCGGTGTAAGAGTGTTACAACCCAAGATTTATTCCATCCTTTGCTAATTTCCTAATCCTCAGAGCTCTCCCTGACAGCAGATCAATATTTACCCACTGTTGTTATCCCCCTTTCCTAGCAGATAGGTGAACTGACGCAGAGGAATAGGAAGTTACTTCACAACAGCAAACTCAGCTAACAAAGGAGCACAAATAGAAACTTTCCCTTCTTGGACCAAGGCCTAATAAAGCCGTTTCCCCCCTTATTGCCCTCACAGTGATGAAGTGGTCTGAGTCGCTTAGAGATAACTCTGCATCTGAGGTCACAGTGTCCTAAACCAAAATGAAATACCAGTTCATCTCATGCAGGCTCACCCAGGAATCTCCCTCTCATGCAGAGGAAAGGGATCACATTTGGAGTCAGAGCATTTCTGCAAATAAACTCTTGGCTCTGCTGGACTTCTTTGGGGACACAGGGGAAGACTGAGCTGGAAAAGCACGAACTTACTTTGAAGTGGTCAAAAGCACGAAGAGATTCACAAGGCTGTTCTCTAGGGTGTTGAAGTACTGAAAGAAAAAACTCCCATGACAAAATGCAAGTAGAATTTCATAGTGACTTTTCATTCATTCAAAAAACAACCAACCAAGCCACCCACCCGCTTGAATACAGGCACTTCTACAACTCCCTGATGTCTAGGGAAAGGGTACTTCAGCATTGGTCCTCTTTAAAGGTCCTTGGGAGATGGCATGTGAAGAGTTAAAACAATTAAAAGCTCATCTATACATTTTTGTAGTAGCTACTGCCAGCAAGCTACAGACTTGTCAGCAGCAGGAGCTAACGGCTCCTGGACTCTGACAGGGACAATTTGAGTGGCCGAGCTTTCACCCAGCTACCTTCCTCCCCTGGGGACAGCAGCAGGTGGCTTGTTTGACTGAATTAAGGCACCAAGAACAAGGAACAACTCTGTGAACGTTCCCTTTGGGACATCCTGTCTTTGAGGAAGTTCTCTGCACTGTCTTCCTTCCCAGAAGGGGGTAAACCAGGGTAACACTGCCAAGCAGCCTCTGACCAGCAAGCATCTGGCCTCCCAGACCACCGCACAGGAATAAGCTATGTCTACACAGTAATGTTTGATTCTTCAGCACATCAAAATGGGACTCAAGCTTCAGTTGAAAGAGTCAGTGATACTCACCGGATCTGAGTGGTTGGGAGAAAACAAGTAAAAACCTAGAGAAGCAGCAGAGAAGGTAGAGGAGGAGAGAAAGGGAAAGAACAAACAAAAATAAAGTCTGTTTAATGTCAAGCAGTGGAGCAGTGAGTCTCTGTTCCCAAAGACAAGGTCACACTAAGAGTAAGCCCTCTCTGACACCACAAAGAGGAGAGCATCTGGAAGGCCTTCTCCATACAGATTTGCCAATACACATCGTTGGCATTTCACCGATCCTTTTGGAAAACAGACTTTCTGAGGATAGCCTGATGATAGCAGGTACACTGCAGACACATGCGTTTGTGGGAGTTTAGACTAAACTTACAAGATTGAGGAATAGTTGATGGAAACAGAACCTGGAAACCACAAACGCACACACGCACCACAGACTATCCTCTGGAAGAGGGCATAAGGACTTTTGTCTCAAAATCAAATACCCAGCTCCTAGATTTTTGGGGGTCTTTAACTCTGCCTTTCAGGTGACTGCAGATGAGATGAGATAAATGCAAAATCCTGGCAGGACTCTGAATCTGACCAGCTTTATATTCATCCAGGTTGTCTGTGTTACTTTTGGACAATCACGGGTTAAAAGCATCACTTCACCTTCCATAAATACAACTCACCCAGGATGGCAAAAATCACCATGAAGAAAAGCAGGAGGAGAAGAATGTCAATAAATGGTGGGAGGGACTGGAAGATCTGTCGCAGATTTCTGAAAAATAAGAAAACATTAATAAACTAAAACTTGCATGTTTTCTCCTTTGGCTTGGCAGGGAAAAAGCCCAAACAACAAAACAGCACCACATCATACCTGAGGACTTTCTTCCCACTCCCTCCAAGGATTAAAAGTAGAAAGCTAGGTAAATTAAGATCGTTTCCAAGCTACCCATCTGTCCTTTGCAATCAGCTCTCAGGTACTGCAAACAATACTAATGTCACCCTGTCAACTTTCCTTCTCCAGACTAAAGACTAGCTCTGTGATTCAACACGCAGTTTACAGGCAAACCTAGGAGCCAGAAACAATGCAGCCACATTCATGCGCTGTGCTCTCTGAGGCAGTTTATACAGCTGGGGACAGTACACATAAGCACTGTGTACCATGAGCACATCCAAGCTACTACCTACAAAATTTCTCTACATAGGCAAGACACTAGGTACGCTTCCGTCGCAATTACAAAAGATCTCTGACATCTGAAATGCCCATGGAAGACACTTATTTTCCTGAGACGCCTGCAAGATCAGAGTGCTTTTCCTCCACCCCAGGACCCAGGCACGACAGCAGAAAACCAGCCAGCTGAGTGCTCACCTTCTGACGGCACCACAGTAACGGCAGTCCACCAGGAAGATACAGCGCAGAGCTCTCGTTATCCGGACATGCGAGGTTTGGCGTACCAACACCACGATGGCCTCTATGAACTGTACAAACAGCACGCAAGTCTGCAAAATAGGGGTTAATGAGAGGCACAGCTGCAGTCTCCTTTTGGGAAAGGCAAAGCTCTCACTGACCACCCATTTATTTGGGCACTTTAAGGATGGGAGGTGTCTCTGAGAGCTTAGATTTCACATGAATCATTTGGCAGCTGGGACACATGGCTAAGTCATCCCTGCGACAGTACAGGCCAATATTTAATCCAGTTCTTCAGTTCCCGAAGATGCTGAAGGAGAAACACTGACAATCAGGCAGACAACTCACCTTCACCATAGTCCTTTTGTGCCTGATAAAGGTTTGGAAGCCCAGCCACCTCATCTTCATTGAGAGTTCAAAGACAACTACAATTAACGCAAACAGCTCGAGGGTTGCATGTACCTGTTACGATAGAGCAAAGCTTAAATCAGTGTTTCTGATTCCAAACCAGCAGCACATCAGAGGCTACATTTCTGCCCTTCCTTTTTCAAGACGCACGTGGGTTTGACAACAGTCTGAGCACAGCTCTGTGACATGCAGGAAACGCCAAGGCCACTCTTAAAGCTAGCACAGCACTCTGTTTTTCAAAGTTTCTGTATTCATTGCTTTGTGCTTTTATTAAAGCCCATAGAATTTTCCTCCGTTCAGTATCTGCCCAGAATTTCCTGGAAATCCATATCCCTTTTGGATGTGAATAACACATCCCAAAAATGTATTGATACATTTGAAACAAAAGGGCAAGACACCAGCAACTTGAGCAAAAACCTAAAAAAGTTTGAGATTGCAATTTTTTTTAGTGAAATGCAGGAAGAAAAGCTGCTGGGCAGAGAGAATTTACACAGAGAAGAGTTTTCTCTTGAAATAAATGTTCTGGACAACCACAGACAGGGTCCTGGATCAAGCTCTGGAACAGAACGCAGCTTTTGGCAGTGCTGATGGACCCCTTCTCTGTTGGAAGATGCAAAACGCACCACAAAGACGACAACAATATTTTCTTACAACCTCAGCTTTAGTCACAGCTCAAAACCCAGACTGAGTTATGCAGCCCTGACTCATTTTGAGGAACGCTTTGACCCCAAGGTTGTCATGGCTGTTCTATACCCTGGCATGGTCCTAGGGTGCCATTAACAGCTCCAAAAGTAGGCATAGATTCTCCCACCAGCAACAGCAGCTCCTAGCACCGTGCCTGACAGTGGTCCCTCATGAGAAGTGGTTGTGGACTGACAACAGTACACACCAGCTTGCGTACCCCTTCTCTCAATCTGCACTTTGTGAAGGTTAGACATAAAACTTCAGGTCCCTCAAACACACGCACACATTAAAAAGAGTCCTCATAACACTGGGAGAGAACAGGAGAGGGTTTGGCAACCTGTCCCAGGCTGAGATCTGTTTGTGTTCTAGGAACCAGCGGTGGTGCTGGGGTAATGGCACCAACCCTGACAATGACTTTAAAACCACGCAATCAAAGCACACAGATTCTCGAGTTACCTCAAGACAAAAACAAGTGTCACATGCTTCTCTAACAGTTACAAAATTTGAGAACTGCATAAATGGATAATATGAAATGTGTTGCTTTCATTGTGGTCTATGCACATCAGGTGAGAAAAGGATGTTTTGCTGGTTGACATATCTGCTGTCAACCAATTTACAGAATAAGCCAGGTGGCTTTTTTCCTACTACTGCTACCTTCTTCCTCTATGTTTAGCCTTCTTTTTCCTCTTACCCACCCGTGCAAAAAATGACTTCTTCATTTTGCCCCAAAGTACTTACAAAGATGCCAAGACGGAGCATAGGAACAGCTGGCGCCTCGCAGAGAGACAGCAACAGGAGAAGCAGTGCTGTGCTCAGCTCCATTAGGTAGAAAAGGTGATTGTGTGCAAAGAGGTAGGCAGCAAGTGCTTTGGCATTTTTGGGGTGAGTGAAGAACTTATCATTATTTTCTCCTTCCTAAGGCAGCAGGAATAAAGAAGAGAACAGCATTAGTGACTCTTGGTACTATAACAGAGCTTTCTGCATGAAGAACGCAGACTTCTATAAGGATTACATACAATTCCCCATAGACCATTCCCACTCACAGCCTGACATTGATCTGTTTATTGAGGAACGAACGCTACACATGCAGGGTTCTGTTCATAAGCATATTTCAGTAACAAAACGCATTGATATCCATAAACCCCTGCTTCAGAAACCTTTGCGCCTTTTCATGGCGAGGAAGGGTGCTGAAAGGTGGGCAAAGCAACTTTAGTCAACATCCCAAGATAAACACAGCACTCCATTTATTTGCAAACACTTCCACATGTTTACAGACTTCTTTGATTAAACTTCTGCAGGACAGAACATGAAAACACACATAAGCTCCAGGGCACCTGGCTGACAGTTGCTCCTCCTTATCTTGGCCTTGCAAAATGCCTGGGAGAAAAACACTGGAGCACACGCAGTGTTTTCTGCTTCGAGAATGTGAGAAGACAGACTCCATGAAAAATTAACAAGTCTCTATGCTGATTTGTCATTCCCTCTTAACTAGAAAGCTTAATTAACATTAAAAGGTCAGATACTCCATCTTAACAGTTTGCCTACAACTGATTTTTAAATAGCTACATCATTACTATTTTTACCTCTAGGACAAAATTTAGTGTGGGGAGAATTTAGAGGTTTATCATGCAAAACCACCCAACAGCGTCTTCTCTTTCTTGAGTCAGTGGTTTAAAGCAAGGGAGCTTCAGTCACTCACAGGAAACTTGGTGCCTCTCGGAAACCATCGTAAGAGATCATTTTTCCCTATCTGGGACACTCAGATGCACAAGAAGTTGTTGTTTGTTTGTTTGTTTTAAATTAACATCTTTCCAAGTAAGCAATTACTGTAAGGACAGTTAAGCTATTACTGTCAAAGCAGAATAACTATGATTGCAAATGGATAACAAGGTCAGGAAACAGGATCTCCTTTAAGAAGTGAAGCATTCTCGAGACGAATTCAGAAGAGAGTTTCAAATGTTTCTCATTTACTCATCTCGCAGGCAAGCTCACATTCTGTTTAAGAACAAACACACACTGCCGGGTCAGCGAGCCAGATTGTGAGCGCGACAAAACCCAGCAGCAAGCTCCATAAAACGCAAGCCCCCCCCTCAAAGAGAGTGCTAGCTTAGATCAGCAGGGCATTCTTATTCACGCCTGACAAAACACACTTGCAGAATGAAAAATAGTCTAAATTCTGCCTCTTGGTAGCCAAGCAATTGAAAACATTGCTGGACAGCAAAGTCCTCTTAGATAAGACACTCTTGCCTGCAGCTACTGGTTCAAATAAACAATCTGCATGCTCTTTAAGTTATGCCTACTTCATTTCAAAGACATTGTCGTTACGACCATTGGTCAAGGCAGCAGCATCCGAAGGGCCAGCCCTGCTGCGTACATTACCATCAGACACTGCAGCAACTCAATGACCCTTTGCAGAGCATCTCCAATAATCAGGAGCTTAAACAAAAGCCCGGGAGGGGCTGGAGCTACCATTATATTGTCAGTGCTGCTCTAGCATACGATGAAGCTGAAGCATTACCAAGGTCCAAACCTACCCAGTTTTAAAACGTCAAAGAAGCAATGCTTCTCAGTCCTGTGGGGCAGGAGCAGGGAGGAACAAATGGTTTCAATCACCTTGCAGTGACTTAAGCAAAAAACCTAACAGGGTCCAAAGCGTCTCAAGCTGCAGTGAGGGATGCCTTTGAAAGGGAACGAAGAGGAGGAGGAAGGAAGGACAGTAAGGGAAACAGCAACAATTCGAGCCTGGCCATCTCCGGGAGAAGCTCAGTTTTGATACTTAATTCATCACACCAGACCGCACAGCGATCTTAAAAATACTATACCTTTGCTGAAGTAACGACGGTGTTTCCTGTAACTGGAGGATGGGTGGGGTTTGTTTGCTTGTTTGGTTTTTTTTTTCTTTTTAAATAGGATAAATTTCCCAGGCTGATCCTAATCTCAGCCTGCTTTCATCCTGTAGAAATCAAGACCTCTGCCTTCTCTTACATGACCTGCAGGGCTCGGCTGATGCTAAACAAAAATCCCAGGGCCACCCACCAAATCTGTGGCCAAGGCAGGATTAGGACCTGCAGTTCCAGAACACGAGATGTCTCCAGGAGAGCGCTGACCATTCACCCCAGAGCGACTGAAGAGAGAAAATGATGATCTATGCCAAATTACATCAATCTCCATGGTAAGGTGGCAAAACTGAACATGCGCTGAATCCCTCAACTACTGCAGTCCTTGGCACTGGGAGAGATGGGAGAGGATGGGTGGCTTGTTCAGTTGCTCCCAAATGACTTGCCAGAGCCCATCTAAAGGCACTTCCAGCACCTCCCCACTCTTTGAGCAGATTCCTTTGCAAAGCACCAATTTTTTTAACCTCAAAACTGAAGGTCTTTGTTTCTTATAATCAAAAACTACCGTGGTTTCAGAACACAATACACCAAACAGCAGGGCTCACCTGGAGGTAGATTGCTGCCTCTTGGTAGTTCATTTCCCAGTTGTGCCGGGCAGAGCTTTGCTGCGCACAGCAGTCCCCCGCAGCAGGGCTGGATGCATCATTAATAACGTCATAGCTACCTCCATCTGCATCAGTACAATAAGAGAAAAATTGATTTACAATTAAGCGAGCTGAGATTGATCGGAGGCATGCAAACAAGCCAGGCACTGGGACCAGAGACTAGCATCAAGAAGTGGCAGAGTACCCAGGAAACTGGCAGCTTGTACACAGACAAATTGACTCTTCCCATGTAGGAGCTTTTAAGAGACACACTCAAACTCAGCACTTCAACACGGGAACGCTCCCAGAAGATCATCAAAAGAGACAGCATCCTATTTCATACAATAAGCAGGTCTCCTGGCTCACGAGATCTGTGCTGTCATGTTCGTAGCGTACTACCAGCAGTCATAAACCATAAGCAGGCAGCTAACAGCTAGAAGTCTCTGAGGATATCCAACCCACAAAATAAGAGTGGGCTTGCTAAAGGAACACTGCCTTTTCGCATTTAATGGTAGGAGAGACCGCGGAAGAATGGAGTACAGGGCTACCACAGGCAAGGGAAACCAGTCTGAGTACAGAAGCTAATAGCAGCTGTCAGTGCTTTTAGTAGAAAGCCTCATTTTTCAGAGCTCTACAGAGTCACTAAACAATGCATCTTTGCAACACTCTTTGGTGCAGGTAAGTACCAATACTCCTCTGACGAAAACAAACAGCAAGACTAATTTTCTGTTCATAGCCCATAGATTGATTTTGGACCTTCTTAGAGCATGTCTGTCTCATCAGTAAAGCACTATAAACCAAGGAACATTTGTATTAGATTTCATATCTAAAAATTTCATTTAAAAAAATACAATTCTATTGCAAAAACCAACTCCCAAACATACACATACACAGTGTCCTTCCCATGGGAGAGCTACGCAAGGCAGGTATATACACTCCAGAATACTTCCCATTTTTTGCATTCTACAAACTCGGTGCTATTAAGACACATGAAAAACATGCACAAAGACAATTATAGTTCAAAAAGAGAATGCCACTTGGTTTCTTCTTCTGGGACTGGGATTTTTATTTTGCACCTTTGACAAAGAACACCGAGCAAAGACCCTACAGAAGCAAGACCTGCTTAGGGCCACCCATGAAACCTGTGTTGGAGCTGCCCACACACTCAGTTCTCCAGAGTTTGAGTCGTTACCCAAACCACAAGGTTGTTCTTGCTCTCAGTGCAGACTTCCCTCCTCTGGTGCCTCATGTGCCCAAAGAGGGTACGTGTAAAATTCATGGTGCCAGTGCAAAAGTGCTGATCATCTGCTTTTTAGGAGCACAGAAGCTGTGATGCCGTAGCTTGTTCTGTCTTACAAGAAGTTGTCCCAGAGAGGGAAAAAATTACGACTAGGTTCTTTTCCTCTTTCACGCCAGCATGCTGAAGATTTGCTACATCTCTTTGCTATGACAAAATAATCCTCATTGAGTTACTCATTCAGCCTTTCTAGAACACCCTCAGGAGCGGGGAGAGTCCACACCAAAAACTGCACTTGTCGAGAGGAACAGCAATGCGTGCTCCTGACAGAGCCAGAAACCCCTTCACCAGTGCAGAGCCACAGCTGCCTTTTCCACCCTTTAATCGAATTAAGATAACATTTATCTGGGATTTGTGAAGACTTCCCAGATTGCATACTCACATTGCTCAGAATCCTGCAGCATTTAAGCCTATTTCTCCTCCTTGCTTCCCCCATACCCTTAAAATACCACTCAAAATCTGGAGGAATGTTTGAGTGAGACTGATTCCTCCCCCACAACCCTCTTACACCTTGAATGAACATGGTTCTTGAAAAAACCTGAACGACAGATATTTTATGTACCCACAGAACTGGAATGGCAGTCTTCGGGGTTGGTTTGCCTTTTAAGTAAAAGACGACAGCAATTTGCAAAACTCCAAAGCTTTACATTGTGAGCTATAAAAAGTTCTTAAATGTTATTATTTACGAAGCTTTTACTGTGTATGTGTTTCAGGGAGACAGACTCCCTGCAACGGCAGCCTGGTGGCAAAACCCTTTTTGCATGTAATGCTTAGCAGCATTGCAGAAGGAGCACATCTTCATCAGAACCTGGACTCACTGCTGAAGATCTTTACTGCCTGGAAGACAAGCATTTTCCAAACCTCATTCCCACCCTAACAGATCGCTGCCAGACGAAACACACTGCAGCCCCGTCCTGCCCGCCCTACCCTCCATGGGGGTCTAAGCTGGGTCACAGTAGAGGCAGAGCACAAAGTGGCCTCCAGCCCCCAGCCTCAAAGCCCTCAGCGTTACCGCAGACAGGCGCAGAGCTGTCAAACACCCCCAGACTTTGCGGAGACACGCAGCGACCTGGTCGGAACAGAGTGTGCAACCTCATCTTATCACACATAACCTGAAGATGCCCAGAGCCATACGTGCCATCCACGATGTCTCCTGGACAGCTCTACAGCATGTCACCCGCCGCTCCTTCATTATCCGGTGGCTAGGGCGAGGCTGCAGGATGCCTTGCTCAAACCAGCAACTACTGGGAAGGCGCTGAGAGGAGCTGGAGTTTCAGGCCTTTCCAGAACTCGCCTTGCAAAACACAGCAAGCGTTCGGAGAAAATCCGAGTGTGATTCATCTCACACAATTCAGGGGATATTGAAAAAGCACAGAATCAACACCTTGGCTGCACTAGCTCTTCTGGGGAAGAGGGACATGTTAAGGAGGTTGCTTACAATATTACCATGTTATTGGAGCATTACGGTATGTTCAAAATTTAAGAACATCAAAACATACTGTGGTCAAATCAGCAAAGGTTTGTAGCATTAAACAAAACACTATGCTCTACCAAAAGATGCCAAAACTACCTTTAAGCCTGAAGCAGTTCTTTCGCAAAGACTAACCTCTCTTTGAAAAGGATCAACGGTAGGAAAAGATAACACCACAGTAAAAACCCAGGACCCCTCTCTGCATTTCACACAGAGCTGAAAGACAGCAGCTGAGACAGAAGAGATGCCCCAGTGAGATCAAGGTTGCGAATACAAAACAGCACTCAAAGATGCAAATCAGAAACAAAAAATAACTCTAGAAACCAAGATGTTTTCCTCCTGTCTAAATCAGACATCATCTTTCTAGGCACAGACCACAGAAAATGTACTGGCGAAGTGTTCCGGTGGGGAGCTGCATTTCGTGGATCAGCTCCTTCCCCATCAGGTACCAGAAGGTTGATCTAGCATCCCTGAGGCAACAGCATCATCTGGGTAATAAATAATAATAAAAATAATAATAAATTTGAAAAGCAACCCTCTGACTGTTTGTTTGGCAGCCCTCCAGCTAGCTAATTTCCTCAGCTGCTCCCATGATAACAATGACACAGACTAATGCAACCTCCGCTCCGCTCCGCTCGTGCTGCAGAGCATCCCCGACGGCATTTACCATTAGTATCGAGCTCAATGAGATAGGAGGATCTCTCCACAGGACTCCCGTAATCCTCGAAGTAGATGGCAGGCGGCTCTCTCCACCGCATGGCAGCTGCCGCGCCGGGAAGCGGGCACGCTCGTGTTCGGAGTCAGGGAGAGGGAGACAAGTCAGATCTGAAGTTCCTCCCTCCCTCCTCTCCGAAAGCTGATCCTCAATTTCGCAGCTTCCTCAAGGGAAAGCCACGCACAAAAGATTTTCCTCTGCTCTCTGCAGAACTAAACGTTTTCTCCCCTCCCCTCTGAGGAAGGTGGCTCAGACTTCAGTTAAATCGTTTCCCTATCGCTGTCTTAGCAGCAGGATGTTTCTAAGTGCAAGTTGTTGGAAGGCTTAGCTGCGGGACAAAGAGCTTTTAAGGCTCAGTGTGGTGGTAAAGCAGAGCCTCATGCGCCGTGCTCTCTTATTTTGGCATATAGCAGAATTTGCTCACCAGCAAACATGAACAACTAATGGGAAAGGAGTCAAAATGCTGACTGGTCACAGCAAGGAGTCTTCCCCCCCCCCCAGCAAAACCAAGAAAATAGATATTTGTGAAGTTCGCAGTACAAGGGTCATGGCAAAGTAAACGAACTGAGCTGTTCACAGATGGCAAAGCTTCCTTCCACACTTGTGTAACTTATCCCAGACGTTCCCTGAAAAGGGAGAGAGGGAGGGAGGAAAAAAAGAAAAGAGGGAAAAAAAAGAAAAAGCAAAACCAGCTGGCTGCTTACACAAGGCATCCGGAACGATACTGCCGGGACTCCAACATTTCCATTCAGTGCAGCAGAGCATGCTCCTGTGTAAATAGTTTCCATATGTCATCATTACAATAAAAAACAAAAAACAAAAAAAGAAAGAAAGAGAAGGAGCATAAACTTTCCCGAGTCCAAACCTCTCCCTTTGCAAAACAAATTCCCTACTTAGGGGAAAGAAAAACTCTCCGCTGGCTGAGAGAGCAAACAAACTCCTCTCATTCAGAGGAGCTCAGGCAGCCACGGGGGACCTCGAGAGCAGAGCCGAGAGGGGAATAAGGGACAGAAAACACTCACAGGAACCAGGGAGAAATCACCCTCCCCAGCCAGGCTATTTTATGTCAAACTGAAGTCAGTTTGGACTTTCATTGTTTGATCTTTGGTGTCTGCATTTGTTTTAATAATAATAATAATTTAAAAAATCCAACAAACTAGTAACCTCCTACAAATTCAAAGAGTTATAAACAAACTCTACAGGGTAGCTCTTACATTTGCCTCAGAGCTCCCCCAGTCTGGCTCTCATTAGCCTGTTTGCCAGATGTTCTGCTTTCTAGATCGCACACACTTTTTATGGCATTACACTGCAACAGACTGAGATGCCTCTAATTAGCTCCTCGGCTGACTCCAAAGCCACGTGCCTTTACCAGACTTACCAGGGCTTTCTCCTAAAAGGTTGAGGAAGGTCTTGATGGAGGTCCTGGTTGCCCTCCTGTCCAGATAATGCTATTTTAGCAAGTATACCTGAGATGACAGAACTCTGCAAACTGTGTGGAAGGCAGGGAAGTGACATAACTCAACAAAAATATTCTTATAGTTAAATCTGTCCTTCATACTGTTTACACATGACCTGCGTAGTCAATGTAAGACAGCGACATCTAAGTTAGTCGTTGAATGAGTTGCATGCGCAAGTAATATTTCTCTAGATAGGCGAAAAAAGGAATGCCAAGGACACATGACTTCAGAGACAGGACACATCCTAACTCATACTGCCGTGCAAGGTTCCTGCGAGTGGATGTACCAAATAGAGCGGCAAGAGAGAAAAGTAAGCAAGGTGTTACCTCCCACAGTCGGGAAAGGTCAAGCTGTCCAGGGCACGTGCTCCAGGCAGCTCCGGTAACCGTCTTGGACAACCGGAGACATGCCAGCTGATAAAACACTCCCCAGTGCACCAGCCACCAGGCCAGAGAGGAGGAGTACAGGGAAGAAGGCCAAACTGTCAGTTAACCATCAGATTCCTTCTTAATGAAATACAACCTAGCACCAATTTTGTCCTTTCTTCTTGCAACCTTGTTTGTAAGAACTGATGTCTTGCATTTACCCCTACCCTTACCATAATTATTTCTTCTCTGGAAAAAGGCATGGACCCTATTAGGGAACACACTTGCCAGCTGCGTTTTTTCACGGGAGCAGTATCTGGAGCTGGACACAGCTGGAGCGTGGGCTGTCCAAGGCAAATCTGACTTCTCGAGCTGAGCAAACACTTCACAAGTCTGCTGCAAGAGTCCACACAGACACGCAACCTGACCTTTCCAGCATGAGGGTCTCCCTGGCAGGCTCCAAGCCCTTTGCAAGCAGGGAAAAGGGCTCAAAGCAGCCCGTGATTCACTCAGTTGCAGTTCCTCATCGCAGTGACTGTGGCACCATTTAACTGGAGCCATTTCTTTTCAGGCTTTGCTGCATTCTTTACTGCCATACCACCTCTGTTCCTTATACCAATCACCTTGACTGTGTTTGTGTTTAATTACCCAAACTCAGCTAGTCACAGAGCTCATGCTTTCAGTTTAAAAGAAACATAACCAGACATTCAGCAATGCTGAACATGCACCCATGGAAGAAGGCAGATCCCAGCAGTGACAGAGCTGCCCGTGGGGCTCCTGGACCTCCTGACCGTACATACAGGACTTGTCCCAGTGTAGGATCCCCAAAGACAACCAGAAGTGCTCCTCTCTCCCAGAAAGCCCTCATCAGCTGAACCCCATGGAGCCCTCCCTACAGAAGATGCAACTCCATGAAAAAAAACATGAAACAAAGTAGATGGCTACCCTTCTCCAACACAAGCAGTACAGGCACCTTCAGTCCCAAAGCCAAGATTTAGCAGTGCTACAACACAATCCAGGCAAAGCCCAGAAGCTGCTCTGACCAGGAAACAGCAGGATCCGGAATTGTCAAGTATGTTGGAGTTGTACCAGCACCAGCAATGGCATTTTCCCTTCCAAGTGCCTACACACCATGTAGCTTCACTTCCAGAGGATTTATCTTCTCTCCCTGCTCCAGTTTCTTTTCAAGCACTGAAGCATGAACACGCGTGCATTTGTCTCTTCAAGGCCAGACTCACCTACCCCGGAGAAAAAAAAAGCTGGAAGCCGCCCGGAAAGCACAGCTGGTTTGGCACTTGGCCACACATCTCAGAGGTGAGACAGACAGAGAGTGAAATCACTGCCTTTGGTGCTTGACTGCCAGCTCAGTGCTGTGCCAACAGGAGCATCGCAGGACTGATCTTTGCAGCCTGAAATATCCTAGCACCCGTCCTGTTTTCAGGGGATGTTAGGGGAAGGAATTTAACAGCCGTGAGGAAGTCTAAACAATTTACTATCAGTTTGTTGCCTAGGAAAAACAGGGCATCTCCAACAGAGTGCAGTGCCAAGCCCTTCTGTTGCAAGAGAAATAATATACTTCTGAATATTTCAAGTCAGCGTAACTGAGTCATGCTCTTCCTTAGAGATGACGGCACAGCAGAAACATATGCAAAGGCCTCAGGGCTCTTTGTCTTACTGTATTCTCACAGCACTCGCTTGCTGTGAAGCTCAACAAATAAAGTCACTTCAGCTTCCTACTTAACACAGAAAAGTTTAAAAAAAAGAAATGGATGTTGCCACTTCCTGTTAGTGGTACAAGAAGTCTACCGTCCCTTGCCTTTATTTGAGAATCTAGTGAGTTCCTACAACATCAACATGAGCTCACTTCACGCTATCATCCACCGCCCTACAGGGAGCTGACTCCACATGAAGGATGAGCAGATGTCCCTCAGCGTGGTAAGCCGCTTTTTATATATTATTGCCTTTTATCAATTGTGCTCCCTATCTTCTTATATTGAAGACAACTTGAGCCCTGCATTGTTTAATTAGCAGACCACTGTATCCTTGCTAACATCTGCACTGCACACATGTAAAAACCCTGATGCACAAGCTAAACACAATGACAAAAGAGCTAAAGCATGGTAGGAAATTGTTTTCTCTCAGCAGAAGCCATGGCTCCAGCTAGCTCTTGCTCTGTGAGGGTCAGAGCCAGTATTTAGTTAACTGTTTGTGGCTTGCTAACTGTTTGAAACAGGGGATGAGCTATGATGATTCACTTGGACATTTACTTCCTGCACCACTCTGCTGGGGACAAAAAGTGGCATCTGTAAGGAAGAAGAAAAAAAGAGAGTTAAAGGCTTCTAAGAAAACAGGGATGAGGGTAATTTTACCAATCTACACTAGCCAAGATCAGTTGATTGGAGATCCTCATCTGTGCATTTTACTGCCTCATCTCTTCAGGGCACCTACTCCCCTTTGGCCTCGACCCTGAGCCACTCTGTGACGTGATTTTTTTCTCCTGCAATGTTATGTGGGAAGTTTTGACCAGGAAATGTTTGATCACTGGACAATTTTTACTCCTGAATATGTAGCAGCAAGAGGCAGAGGGAGAGATCCCTCCCTTCCGGGATGTTTGGGACCCACGGTTAGGTTAGCAAGAGGCTTCAGCGGCTGAAGACGAATTGATGGACGCTTTGTCACCCTCGGAGAGGCCACTTCGCCCTGACCCCACAGCTCAAAAGCCGCTGCAGCAGTCAGGAGTGACACGGAGGAGGCTGACTCCTTGATTCACAGAGCTGCACCCTGTAAGAGTAACGTTACCTACCCCTCTAGCTCTTGCTCCTTGGCTGCATCACCTTCCAGCAGCTCATGCAAAGCACCATACGCCTAAAGCCCCCTTCCACAAAGCTGCTTTCTGACAGATGCGTGACTGAATCCTCCTGCATAAGAAAGTCCATGAAATACCGTAAGGAGAGCCAGAACCAGGCACTCGCACAATCCGAGACTGTAGAACACAAGAGTACCTGCGTCTTAACATGGCTGCAAAGTCGAAACCAAAGCATTTTTAATCGGTAAAACTCGCAGAAAAGGAAAGGTTGTGCTAGGAAAATAAAGAACCTCGCTTGTGCGTTAAGCCAAATTGCTACCGGTTTCATATCCTTTATTTCCGATCTTAACAAATGAGCCTCCATACCACAAAAAAGAAGTCAAAGCCACAACAGAAGGATCATCTACAACCCTACATCACCCATCCTTTTAGCAACAAATATGCTCTATAATCTTGTCAGTCTGATCGTATCACAGCAACAAAGGCTTTACAGACACAGAGATAAAATGATTCTGTAACTGGAATTAAATATCTGAGACCTTGAGGGGCTCTATGAAACAACTAATTTTGAATGGAAAAAACAATTGGAAATAATAAAGTTTTTGCTGAACCCAACAACAAAAAAAAAAGCGACAAGCACTGCCTAAGGCTATGGCTCATGAGAGAGGCCAGACATGAAATACACACACGCATACATTTATAATTCATAATTTTTGAGGAAGTAACAGAAAGGGAAAGAGACAATACCAGAATCCCTCAGATATAACATTTCTTTAACACATCCTGTTGCATGAAAGAATTTCCTCTTTTTGTTCCAAAAAGGGAAACCAATGCCTCATGGCTTTAACATGTTAAGGATCTGCTTTAGCGTCAGTAACAACACAATGTCAGCATTTTAAGAGCACGTTCCTCGTTTCAATTCTCCAAAGCAGAGCCTTTGGATTTTCCTGATGCAGTTTGGAAAGATGTTTGATTAAGCTGCAATCTGGCCTTTTTAATGAAAGCAGCGCGCTGCCAGGTCCGACTGCCAGTTCCAGCCACCAGCAGCTCTCCCGGGAAGTCGCAAAGTTAGCGGTGGGAAGCAGAGAGGAAGCGCTTCCCTTACATGAGGAACCAGTATTAGTTTGGGCAGCAAACCTTCCACATGGCCACCCGGTGCTGGAGCAGGACTGGAACGGAGTGGACAGTAATAAGGTACGTGCTATAGTGACCTTTCTGCCCTAAAGAGAGAGGGATAGCAAGAAAATGAGATAAATTAAGTTAAATAACAATATCATGGCAACCCTCTAATGCCTTACAGCAAGAGGCTGAGACCAGTGAAAGTTATTTATTGTGGTACAGTAGTAAGAAGTAGGTAATTGCATTTTGTGGTATCAGAACAAGACTCCACCGCATCGTTTCTTTTGAAATACAACACTGCCTATATCTCCTCTGCCTCATCATTGTGTCTCAGCCAGGAAAGAGAAGCTGCCAACTTCAGAGGGAGATGCATGTAAAGGAATGGGGAAAATCCCAGCCTCTAGTGCTGCGTAACTGCTCTCCATTAAGAAAAACAAAAAACAAAGGAAAAAAAAAAAAAAGACTTCTGCACATTTGGTAGAAACCGCTGCTGGCAGGAAGCAAAGAGGTTACATATAATGGCTGGAGAGGAAGGAAGGAGTTAAACCATTACAATGTTTGACATCTGCAAACCAGCTGCCAGAGGGCTTTCCCTCAACTGGTCCTAACTTCAAGTCCCACAGTCCTCATACAGAGCCCATCCTCAGAAAACCGACAGTTTTGACTTCAAAAGTCTTCCAGCACCGCACAACCTCTCTCCAACTCTTACAAAGTGGTTCCAAACATTAACAACACTGTCAAACACGTGCCTTGTTCCTTGTCTGAACTTCCCCAGCTTCAGCCAACAGACACAATTCCACTGTTACCCAGTTACTAAAGGTACCTTTAAGCCTCTCGGATCTCGGATGAGCTGGAGCGAGGGCACTAGAAACACGCCAAGCATGAACACATTGATTGCTCTAGAGCCAGCGCAGATGGCAACATCGTCTACCTACCCTAGTCATCACTATTCTTATTGGAAGGACCAAGGAACACACTCACCATCTCCCTGGACAAGTCTCACTTTCAGCTCGGTTGCTCATGAGATGAGACACAGCTCAGCCTCTCTGCTTGCCAAGGCAGCCCTCTCTACCCTTGCAGATGCACGACCCTACAGTTGGCCACAGCAGTACGCCCGTGGCTTGCCTGCATCCCTCTGACTCAGTAGTTCCAATCACGAAGCTCCCCTCCTCACTCTTACTGTGCCCTCAACCTATGGCATCTCCTAACTTGATCAGAAATTGCTTCTTTTTTTTTTTTCTCCTTTTCCCCCTTCCAGATCAGAAAGAAATACTGCAGCTGGCACAGGGACAAAATCTAACCCCTGTGACAGCCTCTGCTAATAACGTACCTATTTACTAACCAGTCCAAATAACCAGTTGGATTTTGAGACCCATCCATCAGCCAGCTTGCAGAGCCATTAGCTACACGGTGTTGATTCGTACTATTCACTTCCTCAATCAAAATGCCGCACGGGTGCCAAATCAAATATCTTCTCTAAACACTGTCAGTCTATCTTGTAACCTCACAGAATAAGTCAATGCATGACTTCAGGTTCATATGATGCTCACTTTTTCATAAGCCCACACTGATTGACATGAAAAACTGTCCTTTAAATCCAGATTTTAGAAGAGCTAGTGCTGGTTTCCTATTACTTTGCTGGAAACCTTGTTTGGCTGGCTGGCTGGCCTGCAAATCTCCTGCCTGGTGCAAAATACCTTTTGGGGCTGGAAGAAAGTCACTGTCACAGCAATATTCAGATGGCCTCAGCTGCAGCCTTAAGGAAGAATAAAAAGTCATCTGCTGATTTTTAAATGCCTACCTTTAGAATCAGCTGTTTAACCTCTATTTACTGTGGGAATGGAAGAATAGATCACACGATGACCAGGTCACCTGGCTTTTCAACAAATACAGAATACATGCGGCATTTCTTGAGCTTTGCCGAAGCGTTATTGACCAGTGTTCAACCTTGAATTCCTAACAGGCCAGTATCACTTAACATGTCTTTTTATTTCTCAAGTCCTTCAGCGCACCTTTAACTCTGCTGACCACATTTCTCTTTGTGAGTTTTCCTCCACTCCCAGTTTCTGTTTCTTCGTTTGGTATATAGCCAGTGGTGCAGCCACTTTCACATTAGCCAGCCCAGGCGTGGCTGTACTGTCACTTTTTGCTGCCTCTCCAACAGCTTTAAGGCTTCCACTAGCACTTTTGTTTTGCATGCCTTTGCACTCTCTCAAAGTATACGAATAATTTCCAACGGTTTGAAGTCTTCCCCTTTCAAGCCACTAGAGAGAAGGTCCTGCCACCAGCTGAGTATTTGAAAGGAAGGGGCTTTGCCTTGGTCACTTCCCCTCCCAACCCTGATGCCAAAATTCTCCTTATAAAGTTGCTTGCGAGCATTTATTTAATACAAGCAGGACCAAAGCGGCCACTTCTTTGTACCTGCCAGCAGTTCAGAAAGCGGAGAACATTTAAATACTACTTGCAGGTAGCAAAGCAGAGCCACAGAGCAAACCAGTCTCAGCAAGCGTTCCTCTCCTCAATCACATTTCCAGTACTTCTGGTCTGCTCAGCACCCTGGAGGAACAATGTTCCCCTCTGTACCATGAAAAACAAGCAAACGGGCAACAAACAACAGCATTTTCCTCTTTCTGCAGTTGACTCACCACTACCTAACTAAATAACCAGCTGGACATCGCTGTTTTGTGTTGTAGGAACACTGCATTTACAAGATGGATTACATGACAGCTCTTGTGCCTCTCACCAGGCACAGATCCCCTCCGGCCGGGGTGACCTTGCCACAGAAAAAAGGGGACAGACGGTGGAAATACGGTACTAGTCAAAACCTCTGGCCTTGCACTCTTCCTTTGGAGCGCCGCGCCTACAGCCAGAGGCCGCAAAAGCACGAGCTGTAGAGGATGGCATCCCTTCCTTCCTCCTCCCACATCTGATTACCCTGTAAATGACATAGCCAACTCACCAGTACAATTTGACCCTGGGGAGTTTTCAGTGCTCCCAACTGCAGGATTGATCACTTAGTCTTAATTCTACAGGCATTTCTTCATTTAGCTAACGAAGAGCAGAAACATATTTGTGCATTCAAGTGAAATCCTTTAGCAGGCTACATCACTTTCGTACAATAAACTTCCCCAAATCCATTGAGGATAGTGAAAGTGTTCTCAGAAAAACAGTTATAGTTAGAATACAATACAGGTGATCAGAAATTCCCAGATGACAACATATACATATACGCGTGTGCTAGGCAGTCACATAGGAAAGGTAAGAGAGTAGCTAAGGTGCCCAGCCCCGTAGAATCAGAGGGTTTAACAGGGCTGTGCACAGAGATACGTCCTAAGTTTTATTCCCCCCATGTAAGCAGGAAAAGAAAAGCCTTTTGTTCCAAACAGACACCACCAGATCCTGATTATAAAAACAGCACTTAGATACAGGCTTCAGACCCCTACACCATGATGAAAATCCCAGCAGTCACCTCTTGTCACCCTCAGGATCTTTCATCAACCATAGGGTGCTGCGGTGGACCAACACAAACGCACCTTTCCTGCCTCCCTCAGCCCCAGATGAAAAGGCCGGCAGTACAGGTGCTCGAGCTTCCCGCTGAACTGCTCATGAGAAGCAGATGGATGAAATCCTAAAGCTGCTCCTACAGCTCTCCATAAAGCAAGCAGTCATGTAAAAACCAGGCATCTTCTCAACACGCAAAAAGCAATTATGCTAAAGACACGGGGAGAGCCCTGCGAGGTCCAGATCAAAAGCCAGAGACATTGGAGGCAAGAGAAAGACCTATCAAATTCACCGCACTTTTCCCAGCTTAAGGATCAGAAATGGAGCGTTCTGGCTCATAAATCCTACTTCCAGCAAATTCAAGCTTAAATCCCCTGAAGGCAATAAGGAAAAGGCAATCAACAACAACTCTAACCACTTCACAGATGCTCCTGTTTAGTTTATACAGCACTTCTTACAGCATTCAAATGGGTAAAATGGGATTTCTACGCAGGGGGGCTGATGGCAGCAGGCAGGATTCCTCGGTGAAGATACCAAGGGCAAAGGAAGTTCTGAGAAGCATCATATTGGTTATGATGAGTGAACTCAGCGTGCTCAGCCTTTGCTCATTTTAATCTGCCAGTAAGCAAGCCTGGCTAAACTGAACATCCTGCATCTACAGTGCCTTAAAAATCCACAGGAATCACAAAAATGAGGATAAAAACGAACAAACTGATGCGTTCCCTGGGAAGCCATGAAAAAACTAATCGCTATTTGTTTCCAACTGCTGTTCCGCTTCCTGAGCCAAATGTTCCCAAGTCAGCTGCGGTGGCTGAGGAGTGACCGGTTAGAGCTGGAAAGTTGTCGATTTGCAATTGCAGCCTGAACACTTTCAGACTCCTTAACATCTTTTATAGTTCCAGAGCCACCTGTTCAAAAAGCGGAGCCCTCCGATGCCACAGCACGTGCCCTTACCCCCGCATCTTCCGACTACAGCACTCAGCTTGGGGAGAGAACACTTAGCCTAGCCTGTTCTTCTGCTTCCCACCAAAAAGGTGCAAGCTGTGTACTAGAGAAGAGACACACGAAGGGAACGGGCTGCCTCCCTCAAAGCACCAAGGTCATTACTCCCGTCTTCACGAAAGGAATAAGAAGCTGCCAGACTCCTCGACCCCCTCTGCAGCATCCTCCCTAATTTACAGTGAGCATGCATGAAAGATGATATCCATCGCTAGTGCTCCCGGAGATGACAAAGGAGAAAGAACCATTTGACTCCAGGATAATGGAACACTAACCCAAGTCTTCTTTACCTTGTATACGCTTTTGCTCGCTCGGATTTGAACAGCATGGGGCATTCAAGACGAAATCACTAGGATTTTTTTTTTCTTTTTTTACTGTGTGAAAGAGTCAACAGTGCAGAGATTCTGTTTGACAAAGCATCCTACTGTGAAACACACAATGTGTGCATTGTGCAAACCGATCTCCTGCCAGGCTAAGAAAACAAGGCAGGCTCGGAAAAAATACACGAGATAACCGCAGCCCGCAATACCTCCCGGTACTTTATTCTACTCGTGGTTTTTCTTCTATAGGTACCACATTTACAGAGTCATGCTGAGAATGTCTCGATACAAATGCTTTTGTGAGTTCTGGACAACACAGTGCTGCTTCTCTTGAATCAAAGGTACCAGCTCTACCCTCTCATTACGGCAAGAATTTAAGCACAGCCAAGGCGGTCGGTCCTGCCTTAAAACCTGAATCCTCAGAATAAATGAGATTCCAGGGGATGATGCATTTGGAACTTGAGAGCACAAACACATTTTCCACTATTTCTAACATCGTATCAAAAGATACCCAACATCTCCTAAAAAGCAGCATTTACCTCCTTCCTCTGAGTTTACAGAGCTCATCACCCAGGGAAACGAATTGCACTGAAGGAGAAAACAATAATCTCCTTATGTTTTGGGTGTTCATTTCCCTTTCCAAGATTTTCACCCCTCACTCATCTCAGAGGCAGTTTTGCTTCGCTTTGCTTGCTTAAAACATTCATTATAAGTCATCTAGGCCAGGAAAGGATTAGAGAAGCACTGGCAGAAGTTGCAAAATGCAAGGCTGTTAGGTCAGAGAAATGAGACTTTCAGCGGCACAAACAGCAATCCAGCACCAAACTACCACTTGGGCTTCAGAAAAAAAATCCCCTCTCTATGAATTTTAAGCAGGTACATACTAAGAAAAACAAATCATGCACAGCAATGCAAAACAGCACCTCTTCAGAACAAAGTAACGCAGCCTACCTGCCTGCTTCCACCAAAGGTGTAAACCCGTGCTTTACAGGCGAGACGTGTTAACCCCGGCGACGCTAACTGACTTACCCCAGGTACAAGGAGGAGCAGCTTCAACAGCAGAACTAGACCGAGACTAAAATGAGATCCCAGTCCTGTGCTCTGGCCATGCTTCACCTCCAAACGCGGCAGCGGAAGCACGGCTACTGGAACTAATTAAAGGCAAATCAGTAGAATTAGGAGCCATGACGTGAGAAAATATCCTGTGTAGCATCCAAGGAAGCCACCAGATAATCCGAAAGGCTGTTTAAGAGCCTGGCTCTCGGAGATCTCGGGATCTGCCAGGTCCATCGCAAGAGTTTGCTTGTTCCCTCATCCCCTGTTTTTTCACACCAATTAGCTACAGCATTTTATAACTAGTGCCCAAGTCCAAACAACCATCTTCGAAATCCTTACTGTCACACAAGGATCGAAAACTACAGATCCTGAAGGATTTATTAAATCTACTAGATGGCTGACATTTAAAACGCTTATTTTGCTTCAAAGGTAGCAAAGCCAGAAGGTTTTCACAGCAATTAAAGCGGTTCCTCAAGAAGCACAGCTACTAAGAGATGGTGTGGTTACAGCATTTCCCCAAAGGTCAGGTATTTATTCTCTGTTCGTTCCCTCAGCCCATCAGAAAATGTACTCTTGTTTTACACCTGGAAATCTCTTTCATCCACGGATGGCACTAAAGGAAGCAGCAGCAGGGAGAAGGGAACAGAGATGTTTGAAGAGCAGAAACTCATTGACCAGATGAGCCGAAGCCGTGGACTACGTGGACAGATTTACTTTCTCTCACTGCTGATACAAACACGTTCTGGAACCAGATCCAACACAGAAGAGAGTTGGATCACTTCAGGTTGCATTGATCACTGAACACATCAAAATCCAGGCGGCTTACATGCCTCAACCGAAGGATGTTAACTGCCCCCAATCCTGTGCCACCCCCCAAAAGCAGATGTCTACCTGTGGATTAGTAAATGAGTTTCTTTTAAAAAAAGACTAATGCCGTAATTAGGCTCTGTGTCCAGAAACATCACATGAGTTTCCATCAGCCAATTACAGAAAGAACAGCTTTGCTGGGCGCCTCTTCATGCATTTCCTCAAGGAACTGGGCTGAGGTGCAGAAGCAAGGCAAGGGAAGAGGCAGCAGCTCCAGCAAGCACAGCACGCACGCCACGCTCTGTTTTAGAGGCACAACCAGTCTCAAGAGGCAGTTACTGCTTTCCTTGGCCAAAGTCACATTTCTTACCAAGGACACCTTGGGCAGCCCCTCCAACTTCAGCAGTGAAATGTCATTTTCTTTACATACTTTGGGCCACCTTCTCCTTCACAGCAGCGCACAGGCACACGGGCACATTCGTCAACAATTCTCTTTCTACCCAAAAGGCCAGGCTGGCTCTAGTTTTCTTTACAATTTACTCTTCAGGCAGCAGAAACCAAGATTGCAAAGGCTCAGCTGCAACCTCAACATTCAAAGTTATAACTTCCCATTTTCCAACAATCCTTCTAGAAAACATCGCACTTCGCTGTTGCGGTTGCTCCCCCACCTCCCCCCACGTACACAGTAATTCATTTTTACCTCAATAGCAGATGCAGTTGCTTTCTTGTAAAAACCCCGAGTTTAAAGATGACTTCTTCCACTTGCCATAATCCATTGTGTGGGAGAAACAGACATACAATATCATATTGTTCCCTGTACAACACTTCGAGCTGTACTTTCTGCTCTGAACACACTGAAACTCCACTTGAGGCTACAGCAATTTCCATGCAGGAGGCAAAGGAGAATCTTGTATCTGATCTAATACAGGATAAATCAATGTGCACTCATTTATTGCTTATAGTTCCCATCAGCTCAAGGAGAGACACTGTCCTAGAGTTTCAAGGCTATCCGCACTGCCTTTGTGTATGGAAAACATACCTCGCACTTTGAGATATTTTGAGAACCCCCTTCAAACGCCTCCTGGGAGTTCGGGTGAGGGACTGGCAATCACTAAACCCTGGCTGCTTCTCACCGGTTTCAGTATGCAGTTTTGGGAAAGGTCACGCAAGGATCGCATCCCTGTTTTTGCCTTCTACCGAAATTCAGTTAGTATTAGTCATTCACCTCAGAGAGGTGCTGGGAAGCTTAATTAGAGTGTGTGCAGCACTTGGAGATTCTCAGATAAGATGTACTAGGGAAGGGCAGCATCATATTAATTAGCGTGGATTCGAGTGACGAAAGCACTTCTCTCTCTCCTTCAGCTGTGGGAGCCTGGAAGAAAAATTACCCAGCATCACAGCCCTACCTGTGGTAGTCAGAAAACCATTGGCACCACAGGGACCACGTTTTTCTGGATGTAGTCTGAATTCCCATCAACTTTGCAGGATTCTGACCTTTTGCTGTGGCTGTCAACGGGAGCTCCCTGGAAGACGTGTATCCCAGCACAAGCCAAGGAAGGCAGAGTTTTAATATTCCTCCCCATGCAAGTATTTTCTCCCATTAAGTGCTTAAGAGCTGTATGATTAGGGAGATTAATTTTTGCAGCTGGACATTTTCTTTAAGAATGTAATTTTCCACACAGTTCTCTCATTTAGCTTCCTTTTATTCTAACCCCAAGACATTCACTTACCCGGAGAGGACTCTCGTGCAAGGTTCAGAAAGGAATACACTCTTGTACTTTAGTCCTTTCTTTTTACGTCTGCAACAGGCTTGCTTTCAAGAAAACCCTGTGACTACTTATTTTAATCCAGTAACTTGTCTGCTTTTTCCAGACAACCAACACCAAGAGTCCAAAACTACAAATTCCTTTATCCAAGGACCCAACTGTAACAAAGCTACATCATGAATCGAGTTGGGGTTTTTTTTTCAAAAAAAGCACAAGAAGTTCCTTAAAAAACAATGAAAGTTGATATACTGAAATCACACAGATACACAGCACTTAGCGAGACGGTTGTGACAAGCTGGAATATGGATTAAAATTTAGAGAGGTTCATTGACATAGCAACACAGAACAAGAGCGCAACTTAATTCTTATCAACCCCGGACAGATGATTTAACGCAAAGGCGGTTACACCCACTTTGTCTTTCCCTCGGTGTCACCTGGGAAGAGGCTGATGGGTCCTTCACTGCAAACAGTCCCAGCTGGTATCTGGAGATTCTGGTACCTTGTGTTTAAACTGCCACCGAATCCCTAGGAGTCAATGGTCAGGCACAGTAACAAGTGAGCTGTTCCTCCAAATTTTGGCTGAATATTCTATTGCAAGAGTTTAAGCATAAGGAAGACAACACCAGAAGGAAACAGCTTCCTGACCTTCCCTGTCCCCATGCCCTCATCATCACCCTGGCAGGCTCTCCTTCTCCTGAAAAGGACTTCTCACACACTCTTTTTCCCCAAAAAAGACAAGCCTCTGAATAAAAATGTGAAATGATACAGTTCCATTAATGCCACTTCAGTCATCAGCAGAGAAGCGGAGGCAGAGCAGAGGGGAAACATTTGAATTCCTCGCAGCCTCCGAGAGACACAACTTTTCTGCATTTCACAGTAGATTTTCTTTGCAGGCAAAGAGGAAAGCAGGACAACATGTTCTGTTTTTTAAACAAGCTTACTTTTGCAAGTGATGGCGTTAGTCTGCTCACTCGCTAGTTTAAGCTTCCCGCTTCTCAGAGATAAATGCGCCTTTCAAGTTGTTTATGCCAGCCTTCCTCTTCTAATCTCTCATCCCACTCTCACAGTACCCGCTGACTTCAGAAGGCTCTGTATCATTGTCACTTGCATAGTATAAGCTTTGTATTTTTCCAGCAAATTCAACTTTAACAGTGATTAACACATATAGCAAAATAATAGTTATTCAATACCAAGAGACAACTCATCCGAAGAATCCCAGAAAATGAATTCACAAAAACCACACAGCAATCTTTTAAGCAGCGCAAAATTGGTCCCTAAACAATTTCCCTGTATTTCAAGGGAAGCAGACTGTGGAATATTTTTATTTATCAATCAAATGATAAACCTCACACAACTTCTTCTTTAAAGGGACGGGAGGTGGAGGGAAGAAAAAGATGAGAGAAGAGTGACTAAAATTAGTCACAAGAAAGCCTATAAATACAGCAGTGGACAGAGGAAGCATTCTCTCTTCTATTTAACTTAAAAATAGAGAGCTAAACTTTAAAAGACAAACAGATGCAATAGAGCAGATGCAATGGAGCAGCGATGCAGCAGAGCTTAGAGAAAGTCAATTGGGCAATTTAGCCAGGGATGTGTCTTGCAGGGGTGGGAGAGGAGGAGGAGGAGGAGGAAGGAGGAGGAATCTTGACTGTCAGAAACTGGCTACTGCCTCAGGAAGTCACAGAAGGAGAAAATTAAGGGAACCCATACGATTGCAAGAGAGAAATCAAATCACAGAGGCACAGAGGCAGCAGGGAATAGAGGTATAATGCAGAAAAAGGGGATGCCAGGCCAGGAAACAATTTATTTGTTAGAAATGTTAAGCTCGTGGCAGCAAGGGCTTGAATAGGATCACAAAACCTATGCACACACCTGCAATGTCAATTGGAAGTCAAAGGGATGCGTGAAACAAAACAGCTGAAATACATTTGGTGAGGTACAACACAAACCAGAAACTCCCTGAACGTGCCCAAACACATCTGCTGTTCCCGTCTCACCTAGTGCGGGGCGATGGCTTTAATGAAGATATAGTGAGGAGAAAGCAATGCTTCCAAGAGATGGTGGCTTTTGTTTTCCCTCTCCCAACGCTCATAGGCTGGTTCTGTTCTGCTAAATACCCAGGGCTAACAGAAGTATGAATATGTTGCCTGAAAGTACTCCAGATTCTTTGATAAGAATACAATAAAGATGTTAAAGGGATTTATCAACACATATCACTTTCCTTATTGCAAAAATGAGAACGTAAACTAGAAACAAACAACAAACAGTTGCAAAGGACAGATGCTATACGGCGCTAGGCAAACACTACATGACATAACTGCAGCTGCTGCACCTGACAGCTCAGGCCAGTGGTACGGCACAGCGGGCCAGTGCCAAGAAAAGGAAATGCTCTGGGCCAGTGTGCAGGAAAGGAGAGTTGAGCTTAAGGACAACGAGGTCACAGGTTATTACACGGAAACCACAAAAAAACGTGCATTAGAAGGGGCATCGGTAGGACCCGTCCATCCAGTGTCCTCCGCCCCCTCGGTGTAACACGGGTGCTGTGAGTAAACAAGCAACACAACAAGGAACGTCCTGATCTGGTTTTCTCAGGCAGCTGCCAGGACTCTGAATGACAGCCCCGAGAGTTTCAGGTCTTGGCAAGTGTAAGGAAGAGCAGCCACCACAAAGAGGAAAAACACGCGAGGCCATCAGAGCGGGCAGGAAACAACGACAAAGCGATCTTACTTTCGTTAGGCAGCTCCTCCCGTTCCAGGTCATCCAGAGGGGCCGAGGTGCTGCTCCCACTGTCGTCCAGGGTAAGGATGAGGGGAACGTCATCATCCATGCTCACAGCCATCCTGTCCCTTCAGAGGCTCCTACTCCAAGAACTTTAAATAACGCCTTTTTCAGTTCCACTTGTAAAACGCTTATGTCAAAAACTCTCCCCAGGAAGTCTTCCATCAGGGGTGTCTTCGAGACATAAGCATATAAAGGTACATGTACCCATCTCTAGAGACCACAGTTCAAAAAAGGATCGAGTTGCTTGCTTTCGAAAAGCAGCGCAGGTTGCTAGACTCAATGGCAGTATTTATGCAAACGCTAAATTCAAAAAGTCAGGACTGGGCTGCCTCTGCCAGTCAGTGCATGGCTCACAGTACAGCACGGAAGCAAAAGAAAGTGCTTCTTGACAAACTCCTGGCCGCTCAGCACAACAAGAAGCAGGCAGGCGTGACGCATCCGGAGCCAGCATGATGCTAAGTGTCACCGTCACACATGGCTCTTTCCCCTGCCATGCCAAAATGCCTCGATTTCAGGTGGAGAGGGGAAAGAGGGAGAAAAAGAGGCCAGTTTGAGCCTGCACACATGAAGCTCCCGGAGGCTGTTTTGCCGGGTGATGTCACTGTCACAAAGTCACGGATTTCTTTAGAAGGTGGAGGAAAAGAAAAATCAAGCAGACCCTGGGCAACGTTACAGGGACGCTCCACAGCCGGTGCCGCCAGGCAGCTGTGACTCTCCCCGTCTCCTTCCTTGAGGGCCGTGGCGAGGGCACGACGAAGTCACGGCGGAGGCCGCATCTCCCACAGCAACAGGCCGCCCCGCGCCCGCAGGGGGGCACCGGGCCGGGACGCGAGCCTCCGCGGCGGCCACTCACGGCTGGAGAGCAAGCAGAGCGGCCGGGACCGTGCTCCTCCCGCGGCCTAGGAGAGAGGGACACCGACACGGGGCTGTCACCGCGCCACGGAGGCCCCGACCCCCGGCTCCCCCCGGCCCCGCCGCCCCCGGCCCGCGCAAACCGGCCCCGCCGCCCCGCTCCCCCGGCGTCTGCGGAGCCCCCGGGCAGCCCGGGGGTGCGCCCGCCCCCCGCCCGCCCCCCAAGCCTGCGGCCCCCAGGGACGCCCCCCCCCTCCCTCCGGCACCCGGACACGGCCCGGCCCCGCCGAACCGGCGCCCGCGGCCGCTGCGACACCGCTCCTCAGCGCCCGGCGCGCGCAGCCCCGCCCCGCCGCCTCTCATTGGCCGCGGCGGCGCGGGCCTCTCCCGGAGAGGCCGAGCCTCCCTCCCGCCCGCCAATCAGCGCTCCGTGCCCGCTCCGCCCCGCCCACCGCCGGCCCTCGGCCCCTGCGAGAGGATCCGTATTATCCCCGCCTCCTCCCCCCCCCCAATCTCTCCCGCACTTGGTCTCGTTATTGGGCAACGGCGCTGCCTCTCCAGCCACGCGGGCATGCTGATTGGCCCGAGGTGGTGGTGGGCTAATAACATCACGCCTCGACCACGGGAAGGGGCGGGCTCCCGGGGAGCGGAGTGCGGGCTCCCATTGGCTGTGCTGAGGCTCCGCCCTTAGGGTCAGGGGTGAGCGCAGCGGTCACCTAGCAACGGCGAGACGCAGGCCGGGCCCACCCCGAGGGGAGCCCCCGGCCCGGGACCCCCACGGCCCCGGCTGGGCCGCAGCCCCCGGCCTCGCCTCGCGGAGAAGATGTTTCTGTTCTCAGGCCCCGATCCGGGAGCGTCGGTGGCTGCAAGGAAGAGATGGAGCCTGAGGAAGGGCAGCCCAGCCCAGCCGCGAGAGGCAGCGGGTACAGCAGGTGCCGTGAAGGGCCCAGGGCCCCATCGGTGAAACACGGTGCTCCCAAGACCCCAGGATTACGTCCATCTCCAATGAGGTGAGGATTCTCCACCTGGAAGCAAGTAGCCCGGTGTGTAATGAATAAATCTGTTCCACTGGTTCAGGCTGAGCATTTCTCTCGCAGGCAACACACTGAGCCAGGTCCCCAGGTCAGTCCCTCTGAGCCTAATCTGGCCACCAGGCTCTCTGCCCAGCGGCTCCAATTGATTTTGCCACCGGCAGGACTCCTGTCAGTGTTACAAATGGGTAGGAGGCCTCTGTCCAGCTGGAGCATGGGTGTCCCCTCTCAGATTACCAACATCTTTGGAAATGAGCCTTTCTTGTGCTCTCGCCTTCTCAATTTTATTTCTTTGTGTCATCCTCCAGGGCTGGATTTACAAGGACAACGTGATGAGAGATCTCAAAAGCAGCTTACAAGAGCTGGCCAAAAGACTTAAAAGAGCCGCAGACCAAGAGGGAAGTGGTCAAACAGCAGAAACAGGAGCCGCGGGCTTCCCCGAATGAGCATGCCGAGCTACAGCAGGATACTTGGCACCTAAGGATACAGCTCAATGCATTTGTACTGGAGCACTGAGATTCGGTGCTGGCTCTCAGAATGGTACTGCAGGAGGAGATTAAACCTGTCGTAGTGCCATCACGTCAGGCTGCTGCCTACTTCAGGTAATTGCCTGGCACCTGCCAGCTCCTGGCAGGACACATAGGCTGTTTTTCAGAGTTTACCTGCTCCATCGCAACACCCCACTGATTTCAGTGATAAGCAGCCCTGTAGCAACACGATTGCAACCATCACGCAAGCAGCTTACTCATAGGACTGCCTTTTTCTCCCCATCCACTGACTCAGCTCTGAAACCACCTCCGCAAAGTGCTGTGCCAGTTTGGAGAGGCTGCATGCTAGCCAGAATGCAGGGCAGCGAGGCTACTGCAGATTGGGCAAGGCATGTGCTGAAAAACAAGGGAGCTGGTATGGGCTAAGCAGAGCAAACTTAATACTGCCCACACATAAACCCATCTTTTATAGTTGTTTGTAGCACCTAGGGCTGGGCATGGCTAATTTTGGAAGCTAAGCAGTTCCCAGATTGGCTGGTACTTTGCTGAGAGACACAAGACAAGGAGTCAGGGCTGAGTCAAAGGCAGAGAATGTGATTTATCACAGTGCTGAGCAGAGAGAAAAATGAGAAAGAGCAGCAGCAGGCAGGAGTCCCAGCTGTGATTCAGGCCCCTGTATCAACAACTCTCGCCTGAGCTGAGCATCAGTGACACTGGACAGGGGATATCTAGAGGTAGGAAACAACTGAATGTTCCCTCCGTCTCATTTTATTCAGATGTGTGGAGCAAACACCAAAAGCACCAGCCTCCTACAGGCAAGGCAGCCCACAACAGTGACAGAGCATCTTTTGCTCTTGTGACTGACTGCACAGCTCTGGTGGAACAAGAGGACAGGGCAGTACCAAAGCATCAAATGTGAGCGACAACCGCAGTATGAAATCCAAGCAACCCATTTGTATTCTAACCAACATTGTCCTTGTGGTGTAAATAGTGAGGACGTGCCAGTTCTGACCTCCTGGTGGCCTGGAAGCCCTCGGTGACAACCTGGGCCAGTGTGGGACAGGAAAGCGTGTGGCTGATGCGATGGGCTCTAGTTTTCCCCATTGATTCCTTGGAGCCTGAACACAGCAGTGGGGATAAACCAGCCACCCCTGGCCATGAAAGCCACTGTCAACATGTTTTTCAGATAAAATTTCTCTTCGTTTTAAGAGGCTTCATCTTTCAAGTACTCCAGCTCCCCAATATTGCACTTCGTGTCCTGCTTTCAGGTTCAGCAGTTCTCTGCTTGCTTAGATTTCAGGGCAGTTACCCCAGTTTGCTGATGACTCACCTCACTGGATCTGACTCATCCACCCGCTGCTAGGGAACAGGGTGCTCGCTTTCGTGTCAATCCTTAACCCTCTTGTCTCCATCTAGTGTCCAAATCACACTTCAGTTTCTCTCCCAGCCCACTTGAGAGACCTGCAAGCTTAACAGCTTGCACGTCACTGTACCAACACCCAAATTAAGCTGAACAGGCTCAGATTCACGTCAGCACCCCCAGCGCCTCCTCTGAGAAGGCCCTAGTTGCTTTCATGTCCCTACAGTTTTCACCCTGGTGGAGCAGCTTTTGCTAGACTGCCGTGACACAAGGAAGGGGCCTGAACACTTGATGCTAATCATTAGGATCCTCACCTTCTCAGGTTTTTAATAATGTCAGGTTATTTTTGCTTCCTATCTGCCAGTGTGGCTGGAGCACCAAGCCCCAGAACTGCTGGCTCCCCCACCCTCCTCCTCTGTGTGGCTCACTCGTGCGTTGGCCAAGGGATAAACTGCTGCCGAGTGCCACCAAAACTACCCGTCCCTAGTGTCCCTGGCAGGTGAACATGGCCTGGCTCTTCCCTCGCTCCCAACAGCTCACAGCGTATCAGCTGGGTTACAGCACCACTGACATAACCCGCTCCTCAGCAAAGCTCTCTGCCCAGGCTTGGCCCCATCCAAACCACAGAGATGTGGCCTTTTCTTCAGCAGGGGGGCAAAGCAGGCTCTGACCTGCATGTGCCTCAGTCAGAGTCCCCATCAGAGGACACAGGCTGTCTGCAATGTAGGGAAGCTGGGGGTGAGGTTCAAAGGAGTGTGAAGGTATTTGGACCTGGCACCTCTTAAAGTCCCATTCAGGCACATTTCCTTTTTCTTTGGTCCCTTTGGGAAGGCTCAGTTCAGCAGCCAGGGGCAATTCTACCCAGATTTGGGAAAGGCAAAAGGATCCCTCCATAGGGAGGTGCAGGGAGAACCTGCTGAAGGCCCTCAAGCCTGCAGTAACGGGTGTCTGCTGTCTTGCCAGGCTGAGAGAGAGGCGCTTCATGCTGCCTGCATCAAGGAAAAGGCTTGGCCTGAAGGAGAAACCCCCTGTGCTTACCTACTGTTCCTGGGCCGCGGAGGAGCGCTGAACATGGCAGGAGAATAATGAGCGGGACGTGAGGGAGATGGCCATGACCTGTGCTGCCACCTGCATCCAGAAAAGCTGCTTGTTCAAGACACTCCTCACATCGAAGATGAAGAAAAAGGGAGAGGGCAAGAAGGCCAAGAAATAAGCACAAAATCCATCCTCTGGCCTCCATTCTTTCCTCCCAGCATGGCTGCTTGCTCCCCTGGGGCTCAGCTCTTCCAGTTTACAAGCAGTAACGGAGGTAGCGCTTGCACTGAGGCCTGAGCCCGCCAGGGCTGGCTGTCACAGACAGAAGACATCAGAGCCAGCAGCATGACGACATGTCTCACAATTTTAGGTTGAGCTCGGTTGCCTTTCAAAAGCAAAAATAACCCTTCTTGCCAACGGGACTGGACCAGGAGCGTCCCTCCTGGCTGGCTTTCCTAGCTTCAGTGCCCCTCATGTGCTGGAGTGGGTCAAGGCCCAATCCTGCTGCTGCTCAAGGTGGCAATAAATCATTTTTGGGGGCAGAATGATGCCCTTAACCTGGCTCAGTTTGTCCTTGGGTGAATCTAAGAGAATGTTGCCTTTGGGTGGTGGGTTGTTACCAGACTCCCAGCGACAACACTGTGTTCCCTGACCTTGGCAGCTCGTCACCGCAGCCTCCCTTCCCAGGGCAGCAGTGACACTGGCTGCAAACCCAGAGTCACCCAGCTTGCGGCCTTTATCTGCCTCCCTACTTGCACTCCTAAAGACCGAGTTGCTCTTTCCCACCTCAGGAATGGAAAAGGAGCTGCTTTGCTCAGTCTCTGGAGACACTAGCTGTGCCCAGATCATACAGCAGCATCCTGTGAACCAGACACAAGGCCCCGGCAGATTTGCCTTGGATCATTTATTTGGTGACAAGCATGGCATTGCTGTGAGAGCACCCCACAACCCTCAGTACAAACCACGGGAGTAGGTGTCCACTCAGCACGTCTCCGTCACCAGAAGCTGCTGAAATCCCTGTGGCAGATCCTTCTCTGTCACAAAACGCCATCCAGCTCAGGGCCATCCCCCCACCAGCAGGACGCAGGGCGATGCATTCCTCACCTCTCTGCTCATCCTCCATTCTCCTTCCTTGCCAAAGGAGACCATTAAAGTGTTGATGAAATGGAGCAAGACCAGCAGAGAGCCACCCAGACAGTCAGGGCTGGAGCACATGTCCCACGTGCAGAGGCTGAGGGAACGGGGCTCGTGCAGCCAGGAGAAGGGAAAGTTTCAGGGGGACTTGGAGCAGCCTCCCAGTACCTACGAAGAGGAGGTAACCGTGAGGTTTGAGCCAAGCTTTGTGCTCAGGTGCATGGCAGAATGAGAGAATAGACACAAACCAAACCAAGAAAGGCTCTGACTGGATATAAAGGGAAACTCTTTTGCCCCAAGGACAGTCATGCAGTGCGAAGGGGTGCCAGAGAGGTTGTGCAGCCTCTGCCCCTCAGGGTTTCCACCACCTGACTGGATAAAGCCCTGAGCAGCCTTGCCTGAGGCCGTGGCTCACCTGCCTCGGGCAGGAGGCTGGGCTAGAGACCTCCTGCAGCCCCGTCAAGGATTGTATGTGACAGGCAGGACGAAGCAGGGCTTCTCTCTCCCCAGAGCTGCTCAGCAGAGGTCCCCATCAGGGCCCTCAGCCCTTAACTGCCCTGGCCAGCCTTGCCAGGGGCCTCCACCCCGGTGGCACCCTCTGCTCCCTGGTCGGAGAGCTCCAGCTGAGCTCAGGCCCTGCCTGTCCCCCCTGGGTGATGCTGTAGGTGTCCCTGTGGCTGGTCCTTCTCCTGGACAGGCCCTGAACCTACGCAGTAGGCAGTCCTGTCTCCTGCTGTTCTGACTTCACAGGTGGGCTTCCTGGACAGAAGGAACCCGACTCGTTACTGCTCCTCACCTGATGGCCACTGGACAGTCAATGGAAGCTGCTGTTACCGCCAAAGCTGTCCCGCTCCGGTGCTGCAGTCACCCTTGGTTCCCGGCTCATCCTCCCACACAGAGCAGCCCTGTTCTCCGTTTGCAGCCACGGGAGGCCCCCGGGGTCCTTGCAGGCCTGCTCACCAGCTCAGACCCCCCCGGGGTAGGTTAAGGCGGTATTTACATCCAGAAGGACATTTGCTTCACTTCCAGGGAGGCCTGGGTTTGCAACCACCCACTGCCTTGGAGTTCATGGCCAAGGAAGGTCCGGAGATGCTTTTTGATCGACCCCTCATCAGAGGGCCTCTGGGGGTCGCAGGGGCAGTCAGAGAGCTCTGGGTTTCGCACCTTTCTATCTTGGCATTGCCTGATGCCAGGCGGACCCTGCCTGAGGAGGTGTTCAGCCGGCTGAGAGACTGGGAACGTCCTCTGCTGGGAGCACCCCGGCCGTCGGAGCCCAGGTCGCTGCCGGGACGCTTCCAGAGGCAGGGCTCGCCCTCGCTGCCCGCCTCAGCGCCTGCTGCTCCCGCAGAGCCAGGGGCTCGCGAGTGGACGGCTCTCAGCGGTGTCTCCCTGGAGCGGGGCGAAAGCCCGGGCTGGTTTCGGGGGGCGGGCGGTGGGCTCCAGAGCAGCGTATGGAGCTTGGCTACGTCTTCTTTCCTCATCCAGGGAGCTGCCCAGGCCGGGCCCTCGGGCTTGGCACCGAAGAGGGACTCGTCGCAGAAGGACGGGGCGCGACCTCGCAGCCTTCCCGGGGCAGCAAGGAGAGAAAGCCAAGGGTTTGTGAAAGCGGGCGGCGACAGCGCGGAGACCCGGCCGCGGCAGGGGGGGGACACGGAACTCGGGGGGGGGGGACGGGACGGACGGACGGGGAGAGCAAACCCTCACGGCCCGCGGCGGGAGGCCGAGCTTGGCCCCGGACCCTCCCGAAAACCGCCCGGGCGGGAGCGGCGGGACCGAGGGGCGCTGCCGGCACCGCAGGGAGCCCCGAGAGCCCGGGGCTGGGAGCGCTCCGTGCCGCCGCTCACCTGCACTTACTGCTCGGCCGGGGGCCGCTGCCGCCGGGAGGAGCCGCCGCCGCCGCCCAGGGAGGCGGGAAGCCGGGCGGTGCCGGGCGGGCCCCCGCGGGGCCGCCGAAGAGCGACTCGTCCACGAATGACGCCCGCGCCCGGCGGACACCCCGGCCCCGGGGCCCCCGCGGCAGCTGGGGAGCAGGAGCCGAGCCGCCGCCCGGTGCCGGCCCCACGGCCCGCATGGCCGCCTCCCGCCCGGGGCGGGCACGGGCAGGCCCCGCCCCTTCCGGCCCCGCCCGCCACCACGTGCTTCCGCCGCCGCTGCCGACATGGCGCCGCCGCCGCGAGCCCGCCGCCGGCCCCGGGGAGCGCCGGTAGGGGCGGGGGGGATGGCGGGGCCGGGGGCGGGGAGGGTCTCGAGGGCGACGTCCCCGGCGCGGCCCGTGCCGGTGTCCTCGGTGCCGCTGTGCCCGGGCCCCATGCGCCGGGGTCCCCTGTGCCTGATACTGGCGTGCCCGGGCCCCATGCGCCGGGGTCCCCTGTGCCCGGTGCCGCCGTGCCCGGGCCCCATGCGCCGGGGTCCCCTGTGCCCGGTGCCGCCGTGCCCGGGCCCCGTGCACCGGTGTGCCCGGTCCTGGTGTGCCCGGTCCTCATGCGCAGGGGTCCCCACGGCGCCCGGTGCCGGTGTCCCTGGTTCCCATGTGCTGGGCCCGCCTGTGCCCAGTGCTGGCATTCGCGGTACCAGCGTCCCCGGTGCCCGTGTCCCCAGTGCCAGCATCCCCACTACTGGTGTCACCGGTCCCTGCGTGCTGCTGTCCCCAAAACCACTGTCCCTAGTCCCCATGTGCCACTGTCCCCATGTGCCACTGTCCCCATGTGCCAGTGTCCCAGTGCCAGTGTCCCCAGTGCCCTGCCACCGCCGGCACACCCCATCGCCGCAGCCGTGTCCCCTCGCTGTCCCCAGGTCCCCGCGCCCCCGCTGCCTGCCTTCCCTGCTGCCGAGGAGGATGACGGTGCCGACGCCGAGCCGGACACGCGGGCCATGGTGCGGGCCCAGAACCAGAAGAAGAAGAAATCCGGGGGCTTCCAGTCCATGGGTGCGTGCGGGGCGGGGGGCAGCCGTCCCGGGACGGGGACCGTCCCCTCCTGCCCGCGCCCCCTCACCTCTCCCCGTCCCCACAGGCCTCAGCTACCCCGTCTTCAAGGGCATCATGAAGAAGGGCTACAAGGTGCCCACCCCCATCCAGAGGAAGGTGAGTGGCAGGGGCAGTGGGACCCCCATCCTGGGGTGGTGGCGGGGCGACGGTGACAGTGGCGGCGGGGTGGTGTCTTGCAGACCATCCCTGCCATCCTGCGCGGCCGGGACGTGGTGGCAATGGCGCGGACGGGCAGCGGGAAGACGGCCTGCTTCCTCATCCCCATGTTCGAGCGGCTGAAGGCTCCCAGCCAGGCCGGGGCGCGCGCCCTTGTCCTCTCGCCCACCCGTGAGCTGGCCCTGCAGACCCTGAAGTTCACCAAGGAGGTACGGGGGACAGCAGGGACAACAGGGGCATGTGGGGACAATGGGGACGGGTGGGGACAACAGAGGCAAGGGGTTTGGTTTTAACGCCCCCCTGATGTGTTTGTTTCTCACCCTGCAGCTGGGCAAGTTCACAGGCTTGAAGACAGCCCTGATCCTGGGAGGAGACAAGTAAGCTGTCCCCGTGTCCCCACTGGTCCCCACTTCCCTAAAGCCTCCCCAAAACCTGGCGAGGTGCTGAGCTGCCCTGTGCTGCCTGGCACCACCCCAGCCTCTCCCCCCTCTCACAGGATGGAGGACCAGTTCGCCGCCCTGCACGAGAACCCCGACATGTGAGTGGGGGCGCAGGGAGGGGACCTGGTGGGGAAACGGCCCCTGAGAGCCACCCGCCGTCCGGGGACATCACTGGTGCTTACAGGCAGGGTGCCTGATGGACGTGTCCTGGTGCTCCCCTGGAGCATCTCCCCGTGCTTCCCACGGGGGACAAAGGGGTCTCTATCGGATCTTCTCTGGGTTGGATTTGGGACCCGCACCCAGGAAGGTGTGGGGATGCTGCCCCGCCCCCCCCCCCGGGTCTTGTTACCAGCTCTGTCCCCGCAGAATCATCGCCACCCCTGGGCGCCTGGTGCACGTGGCGGTGGAGATGAAACTGAAGCTGCACACCGTGGAGTACGTGGTGTTCGACGAGGCCGACAGGTCAGCGGGGCGCAGGGGGCTCCCCGGGGCTGGCAGTGTCCCCGCCGGGGGGTGGTGGGGCTGGGCAGGGAGGGACCGAACAGGCGCTGCCATGTCCCGTGTCCCCTCCCTGCAGGCTCTTCGAGATGGGCTTCGCTGAGCAGCTCCAGGAGATCATCGCCCGGCTCCCGGACTGCCACCAGACTGTCCTCTTCTCCGCCACGCTGCCCAAGCTGCTCGTCGAGTTTGCACGGGCTGGTGAGGAGCGAGGGGCAGGCGGCAGCTGGGGGGCTGGAACTGGGGGGCCTGGAGACAGGGACACAGCACTGTCCTGCAGCTGGGCTGGGCCCAGGACTTCTGAAACCAAACTGGGTTAATGCTGGGCCAAGTGGGTGTCCCCAGGCCGAGCGGGGGGCTGGTCCCAGTAGTGCATCCCACGTGCAACCCATGTCCCACGTGTCACCATGTCCCACAGGTCTCACTGAGCCGATGCTGATCCGTCTGGATGTGGAGACCAAGCTCAGCGAGCAGCTCAAGGTGAGAAGAGCCAGGGGTGCTCGAGACGGGCCCTGTGCCCCCCACCTCCTGCAGGCCA
>JAKFQP010001019.1:0-18797 GCA_023375905.1 Nycticorax nycticorax
GTCTGATTGCTTTTTATCAATGCTCAGTCAGACATTTAAATGTAAGACTTTAAGTTTTCTCTTAGTCAAAACCAGCCTTCAGCTTTCCCTAAGTTGGTGTAGAATGGCAGCAATTTTACCCTTTTAGGCTGCTTGTGTGCACAGGACGGTCTAGTAAAGAGCTAAGCCCTCTGATGAAATGGATGGGCTTTCCTCGTTAAACTGTATGATAATTAATGTGGGCATTGGTCCCTTTGTAATGAAGACATTGCTCATGGGAAAGTGCTGTTCGGTTCTTTCTAAAGGCGCATCCGATCCCTTCCCTCCCGCACCCAGAGCAGTGGAAGGGCTATGGGAGGAATGGAACGGCCTGTGGCCAGCCTCTGTATGCTGTACTTCTGGTGTTTGCTATGGCTCTCGTGTCCATCTGAACAGGTTTATATTCATATAAAATATGAAATAAATAGAAAGGAAAGCTGAAGGGGAAAAAAAAAAAAAGACTGGGGGCCCATGCAGTGAAAAGATTTCAAAATTAATTTTGTTTTGGACATTTTCCCTTCAAGAAACACCCCTTGGAATAAAATATTGCTTGACTTGTTTTTTTCTGATGAATTTAACAAGTATTTAACAGCTTGAACTAATTCTCCATACGGTAATATATTATGAATACTCCTATATTAACTCTTGCAACTCTCCGAGTTGGCTGTATATAACATTATTTACAAATTCAGGACACAAGGTTCTGGGGTAAATTTTCATTTTGATTTTTCCTTCTTACTCTTCAGCTTTTAGAAGATGACAGGAATTTGGCAAGACTACAGTTAACGGGAGCAAAAAGGACACCCATTCTGTTTGATGTTTGTGACAAAAAACCTGGGAAGGAGAACAGAAATATCAAAAATCGATACTTCAAAATCTCTGTCTTTCACAAAAGATTTAAAAGCAACCTCCTTCTTGCCTCTTCCCTGGAGTTTTTGCTGAAAGGCTTTGTTTTAAGAGAAGGCATTTTCAAAGATAGGGGCAGGAGGAGGCGGGGAGAACCCCCCCACTATTTTCCCAGTTCAGTCATTCTCCAGAGGAGGAATACGTGGGAAGCCTGGCTCCGAAGGCCAAGGGGGAAGGCAGTAGAAATAAAAGCATTTGTTTCCCCCTGTAAAGGCTCCTGGTGGATGAGACATTGTCGTATTTTGTCTAAATTGATGTATTTCTTTGGAACTTTGGGATTGTGGGCAAAGGTTTAACTCCCTGACTTGGTCCATGAGGTGCAGTAGCTAGAGCTTTGCCTCTAATTTGTGTGACGTTTAATTAACAGGAATGAAGAGAGGATTTTTTTGCCCCCTTAAGTCAGTTTGTCTTGCATTTGCAGCTCCTTTTCCCAGTGACTGGCCATCTTGCAAAAAAAATAGACAGACAGACATGCCATTACAATGGGAATAATAGCAGAAGATGGCATTAAAAGGTAACCTTCCATTAGCTACTTACGGTGTGAACCAGACCCGAGACTTTTTATTTCAGTGGGTTAAAAACAATGACTCAGAACAGAAAATAAAAACAGAAAAATGTCTCAAAGAATAAAATGTAATTGCTGTGATTTAGCTGAGCAGAGAGACCTTCTACAAGAGAGAAATGTGGGTTTGAACATGGAGGAAAAGCCAGGAATTAGTCTCAGGGAAGTTTTAATCCTTTTGTGGCTGTGTTTTCTCCCTAGCTTCCTGCAAAAACTAGGTTAATACACCCGCACGTTGTCAGAATGTAATCGCTTCCAACGGAACGGAAGATGAGAAGTGCACATGCGATGTTGCGTACTGTTGGTTTGCTATTTGCTCACTCTTTTGCAGGGAACCTTTACTGATTGTACCTTAACTACTGACCTTGCCACGCAACCCTCCGTAAGTCACTTCATCTGTCCCAGCTTAAGTCCACCCTTCCCGAGGGAAGGAGGGAGCAGGGCTGGCCACCGTTCCAATGCAAGCGGAGCTTCGTGGTGGAGAGTTGTTCAGAAGTGCTAGATGTTTTTGAAAGAAAGCAAACAGCGTAGACTGACCTGGGATGTTTTGAAGCTACACTTTCTCCCCCAAATGCTTACCCATGTGCCAATTTTCAGTATAAAGCAAACATTGCAAGTGACAGGGGAGGTCACCCTTCCATGTTCCTTCCCTATAACTACCAGGCTGTGAACAATTTTTCTGGGAACACTTGGTGGAAAGATCTTCAGGACCTGGATGCCTACAGAGGGAACATAATTTTTTTCAGCATTTCTTATGAGCTACCGAGCAACTCCATGCCACCAAGGAAATCAACCCCTGACTTTGACGCTGTTGCCAAAGCAATTAATTCTTCCATCAGATCCTAAATTACTGGAAGAGCAGAACCTTATCCTGATCTGCTGGCACCAACTCTGCTTCTTTATTGTGCTGAGCATTGGTGTGGGTGAAAGCCCTGAGGTTCTCCAGGCACTCGGAGTTCACTGCACAAACACCACAAACAATGTGCTTCCTCCTTTTGTCTGAATCTGGGTTCATTGAGGAATAAACACACTGCAGGTGTTAGTTAACAAGGTGCTAACCGGGTAACTGGAGGTGCAACATAAGAGACTGCAGAGGCTAATCAAAAGGCCTTGGGTGAATCTGGGATGCTCTTCTGTACTTGGGGAGGAGGAAGGAAAAAGCTACTCCTGTAGTCTTGCGTTTTATGGAAAAGATGGAGTTAAGGCATCGCAGAACAGGCAGCCTGTTATATCTTGTGTGTAAAGCTAATATGATAAAATCAGGTCAGAAATTAATTTGAAGATCGCAACTGTCTTTTCCTCAGTTTAAGTGCTCTTACTTTGGGCAAGGTACCTTGTGCTTGAATCACTCTGATCTGATTCCGCTGTACCTCCTATGGGGCTCATTCAAACTGAGTCAGCCTGTGCCTGTTTGGCTAAACCATTATCTAAACTCGCTGCCTGGCATGAAGAAGGCTTTAAGGATCCCTAGAAAGTATTTGCTTTCCTATTCCCTTGGAGAATGCAGCTGGGTTCTTCAAGCTCAAGTCTGCAGACCTACAGGTAGGTGGGCATGTAAGCAACTTGTATGTTCCAGGTTGAACGTTGATAGCGGTGAAATCTCGGGGCAGTTTCTCCTGTGAAATGTTTTTTCTGCTCAGCCTGGTGCATAATGAACATCACAATCTGGGACGAAACTGTCTTATGCCCACCCTGTGTGAGATAAGGAAGTAAAGGTGTAGTTGGAGACTGCTTTGGGGTTGCAGTTTTGTCGCACCCTCCATCACCAAGCTCTTGAAAGTGGATTTGCAGTGAGGATCGAACTCCGGTTTTTATTTTGTGCATATTCACTGTGAGGTGACTCTGCCCCGCCAGCTTGAAGGGCTTTATGCTCTTGCAGGGACCCTCCCAGCTTCTCTTGTCTCTGCCCCCTTGCCTGTGCTCCCCCATTTTGCTCAGCCCTCCTGTTCCTTGCATGTGTTACTGTAATAGGATGCTCTGGCTTAGGGTCAGACTCCTTCAGAGCGGTTGGGATTATGGCGGACGGTCAGTGGTTTGCTGTAGTGTTTTTTCTGGGTCACGCAGATGACACAGAGCACTCTTTGCCTCCAGCTGCAGTCTTTGGCTTTTACCAACGAGGTTCATTTTGGAATGGATGATCAAATTGAGGGCAATTTACGGCTTGCACTGAAGAGGTCTTGCATGCTGTGAAAGCTCCCTGTGTAAAGCTCTTACCTTGCTCTACAAAAGCCACCATGCTGCCTTATGCCCAATAGCAAAGACCTCATCATAGCCCGTTGCTATCCTGGCTTCATAGACTGTTCCTCAGCACCGCATCCCTCGCCCAAGATAGATGCTTGAAGGCGTGAGTCATGCCTGCCATGCTCATTTGTCACACAGTCGCGGTGGTTTATGGTGTCAGTCATAACCTGGGTATTTACAGTGCTGCAGACAAAGTCAATATACTAGGAATGAGTCATATTTAAATGCAGTTTGTTCTTGCTATGTAGAACACACAGATTCTCTCTCATCAAATGAACTCCGGCTCAATGACAAACAGCTGTTACTGCCACGTTTTAATTAAAATGGAAGGCTGGCCTGAAAAGTTCTCCAATTTTAACATGCAAAAATAACAATACTGACGTGAAAAAACATGGGTAAGCTGGGAGGAGAAAGGAGAAATAAATGTTGTCTGTACTACGGAAAATTTGCCTCTACATTAATTCTTGGGGACAAATTCAATTTTACTACCTTCAGAATGATGGCAGGTTACTTTGGAGAATGTCCAACCTTCACAATCCTTTCAGGTACGGATACAGTGGGAGTGCTCTCATAACCACGGTTATGTTGTCACCTCTGTGCTTGAGCGTGGAACTATGTTCACATCGTCATCCATCATGCTGTAAATTCACCATTGTCCTCATGTTAATTAAAGACTATTTTTAGTTATCCCAAGTTTTTTGCAGCTATGTCTACGATAAAATAGGTGTGAATCAAAATAAAGCCCTTCCTATGCTTTAAGCCTTCTTTTCATCTTTAGAAATGGAAATCTCTTCCTGGCTTTGGCTCTAGTAGTGATGTTGTTTGGGATAGATTTTACAGGGCTCCAATATGGCAATTCCTTGTACGCTGTAAATACCCTGAAGATATTTCACATGTTCTAATATCTGTGTTCTGTTCCATTTTTCCATGTCCAGTGTCAGTGTCACCACCTGGTTCTTATCCTGCCACGCTTTCCAGCTAGAGACGCACTCTTTAAGCTAATGTTCTTGTTGAACATTATGGCTTGTTCCCCAGGTAAAAGGCTGCATGATGAGTTCGTAGTCCGTATGAGCAGCTGTAGCAGAGCTGAATAGTAAGAATTCAGCCCCACTGGATGTGAAGGGAGGTGGATTTCCCTTGTACCTTGTATCCTTTTAGGAAAAATAGTCTCTTCTTGCAGACTCACTCTCATGTGAAGGCTGTTTCTTTAGCAGGAATTCTAAGTATTTATTCGATGTGGCTATGGGAGCTATTTCCATAAGCTGTCGATGATCTCATATACCTCAGAAAGTATTAGAGCAAACCAGCACCACCAGAGACTTACAAAAAGGTCAGCGATAATGATTTAAGATAATGTATTGACAACTGATCCACTAGGTCCTGTACTTATGCAATAAGATTTTAGGGGAGATTTCTTTTAATTATCACCTTTGATGGCCACTCTGTTTTCCCAGGAATCTGCCTCTGCCAGCTGTGTTCGGAGAATGAAGCTGACGTGGCAAAATGAAGAACATTTCTCCCATGCAACTGGAAGTCCAGAAGTCTCATCCACAGCCTGCTTGGAGATGCAACCAGACTCACAACAAAAGCAGAGGTGGGTACTTATTTACTGTGTCCCCATCTCCTCTTCCAACCTTCTGAGCTGAAAGGTCTACTGAGAAAGGTACCCATCTTCCAGGGAACGACAAGGGCAGGAGCAGGGACAGGTCTCCTCTAGAGACTTTGCACCCAGGTTGGCTTTGCTTCCTTTGGTGGCTTCGTCGCGTCATAGAGCATGGACTTTTGGGGGCTATAACTCTGTATTTTTGTTTGTATTTCTCTGACAGCTACCACGTGGAGAGCTAATCCTGGCTGAAACGTCCTTGATAATGGATGTTGTATGAATAATAAAAGACTCTGTTGTAAATGCACTGGATAAAATATAAATCTGCTGTATTTTGAAGGGGTTTTTGGTCAAAAGAGCTTATCCCTAACCTACTGAAGAAGGATTTTCAATGATTTAGTGGGTAATACGTAACATTTATGTAAATGTTGTTGCATATAGTTTGATTTGAAGCCAAAGATCTCTCCAAAACACATTGCAAAACAGAAGAAGCCCTCAGCTGTGGGCACTGGCAATTTAACTTCCAGAAAATCTATGATTTCCTAAAGTGAGAAATTAGCAATAAACCCCCATAAATAAAAAAGTCTGCCTTTCATATTAAAGTAATAGTAACGGATTTCTAACAAAATGGCCACAGAAATCAGCATGACCTATCAAATATTTCTAAATTAATTTTTTTTAAGAAGGGCCTTACCGGTCGGTATTTTTACATACAAGTAGAAAAATCAAATTACACTTAAGAAACGTCATTTCCTCCAATTCCTCAGAAATTCCCTGGTTTTTAAAGGAAATGGTAACAATCTCTCGTCAGTCGTCAATCACGTTGCTTTACCTGCATTAGCTGCAGGCTGCATCTGGATTCACCAGCTGCCTGCTGACACCGAGCCAAAGAGCGGGGAGCGGTGCAAACCCTGGTACGAGAAAGGCAGGGAAATACAAAATGCCTACCCAAACTGCATCTATTTATTCTCCATAATCTTTGCGCCGTGATCCAGAAGACCGATGATAATCCAGGAATAAATGTGTACCTTTTACACAACATTAACTTACTTTCTTTTAGCTTGTCAAACAGATTTGGGGTATATTAGGTGTTTATTGTATGCCTCACCAGTTTCTTTCCAACTAGGGGACTGCGTATTTATTTTTACCTTCCACCATTAAGCACTGAATTTGGCTTAGGGAAGCATATTTGGTAATGGATTTTAGCACTACAAGGCTGCAAATTTTGCGCGTTATTTGGAACGAAGGGACGTGGGGGAGCCAGGGGTGGAAATGCAAGGTACCAAAAAACTGCCACTCCAAGAAAGAGAAAGTTTTCCACTCTAACAAGGATTAATATATTTTCACAGCAGACTGTGCATCAGGGCTGGAAAATTGAAGTTCCAGGTGTCTGGAAGGCTGCTTATTCCCCAGAGTTCTCAATTTCAAATCTTTAGGCAATTTTGGGCTGTATACTTGTAGCGAACTCTTTTTCTCCTGTTCTCAATAGTTTACCGAGTTATTAGAGTGGCTGCTGAAATGATCACAGAAGTTAAACTAGATCAGATTAATCAGTGGTTATAGAATAATTGATTTTTGATGAACTGTGAATGTACCAGGTGCTTGGATCGTTCCTCAACACTTGCTATTCTCCCGGTTAGTGCTGTCCTTGGAACACGGTATGCCTGGAAATGAAACCGAGCCAGTTCCCATCTCAGCTCTGTAGTGCCGTTAATGGCTCTTTAAGTCAAATCTGTACAATTTTTATTTAAAATGGTTCCTGAATGGACACAGCTGGCTTCTCCCTCACTGCATTGATACTCCTCTTCTGCAGCTGATTAATCCTGTGATTAGAGACAGACTTCATAAATACGTACCTGTTGGGCTTTGCGAGTGCAGCCTCCACAGTGAGTTGCGGCTAAGAGTTATTCTGTGCATTTTTGGATGGATAAAACTATACGTAGAGAGGTCCTGACTGCTCCAAAGGTCATCCTGGGAACTACCGACAGGCATTCTCCCTGTCGTTCAGAGCTGCGTTTTGATTAGTGTCATGATGTGTCGGGCAAAAATAAGCTGAGAAGGCATTTATGCTTGTAGTGATTTGTTATGGTTTAACTGGGCGCATCCGGTCAAATAACCAGTCAAACAAACTGATCTCTTTCGTGGCTACTTTTCTTCCTGGAACAAAATTTTGCCGTGTCTGTTTAAGTTGGTTTTTTTTGAACCAGCCATTTCCAAAGAAATTAGAAATATGGTAACAGCTGAAAGAAGTGCTTTTATGGCCACCTCATGGGTTACTGAGAGGTGTCAGCCTCCCGTGGAGTCAATGGGCTTTGAAGGTTCTCAGCCCTTCCCGGGTATATTTAGCATGCAAGATCAAACACCCCGCGGAGCAACTTTAAACTCAATGGAAAATGAGTGCAAAGCCACTTTTATGGACTCTGTTCTGGTTTTTATAGCTCTCTTGTAAAGCAAGCGGATTAACCCAGTTGCCCTGTGGTTGTTCTCTTTCCCTGCAAATAAAACCAAAGCAAAATCTCGTTACACTTTTATGTAGAGGATTTTTAGTTGCAGGTTCAAATATATGTAGCTAATCTTTATAGGCTTTGTTTGGTTTAGGTAGGTTAGCCAGTATGTTTATTTTGGAACTACTTAGTCCTTAGGACTTTGTGAAGCCTGCTTTGGTCCCCTCGCGTTTTGTGGGATAGCGACACACAAAATGCCTCGATATCTGTTGTGATGAATGCTCTGGAGGAACCTGTTAATGGTTATGGAATTACTGCATGTTTGAAGGTTCTGACACAGCAGATAATTTTCCCCTACTTCCCATGGCCCGGCAAGATTTACGCTTGCTGGCACTCGGCAAGAAAAGCTCTCCGTGTGCGGAGCCCCAGAGGCGAGGCGCTGTGATGGTGGGGATAAGCTTAAATAACCTCTCTGGCCGTGGTCAGCTTATCTAAATGAAAACCCAAGTTACAAATCCTTTGGAGTCTTTCCCATCGCCACGGCAAAAACTCGTATTTAAAAAAGAAAATGAAATGTTTCGGTTTTCGATTTAAAGAAGGTGCGGATATTTCGGTTCCAAAAAATTAGATGGTAGATTATTAAAAAACGCTTCAGCGTCCAAAGATGACACATTGCCACATTTTATTCAAAGTAAACAAAAATATTGGACCACTTTCTGCTAGAAAATGGTGGAAATATCAATAAAGACGTTAATTCTTGGATCCCCGTTTTCTCTGGAGATGCTCACCGTTTTACTTTTCCACTGCAAACCTGTAGCGGCAGCACGGGGGAGCGCTGAACGGCCGGGTCAAGGCTGGTTTGGGAGATGACTGACATCAGCTATTTTGCACGATGCCGCTCGACTTGGCAATGTGCAACACTTGATCTGATGGCCAGGGGAGCGGTGTGAGCTCTGAAGGACCTGGTGTGAGCTCTGAAGGACCCGGTGTGAGCTTTGAAGGACATCAGCACGCCCTGCAGCCTCGCTGGGGGCCGCTGGCCAGGCGATTTGCCACAAACCTCCCCACTCCCGTGCAAAGCGGGAGGCAGTGCCGCTGCGGCACCTGGGGAAGGTACCGGCATGTGGCAGGGGAGCTGCCCTCGGAATGCCACATCATACTGGGAAAATAACTGCAAGGGTATGTTCTTAAAGGGAATCAAAGTTATGTTCTTTTCAGACTTGTCTCGGGCAAAAGTTGGACATCAAACGCCCAACATGTTTGTGAATGTCCCTGCTGAAGGTCTCCAGGCTTAATTTAGTCAACATTCTGAATTAATTTTCCTATTAAATGGCAGCTTTCTTAAAATGTAAGGGGGAAAATTTTTTCCCTGATAAGATTGTTCTGTGAACCATTCCTAACGAGCTGCTGTGTCATTCCCTTACGCTTTCTATTTGTCTTGTTTAGATCGCCGCTGTTTAAAGTATTCCAGTCTTTTGCTGCCTATTAAGAGTTTGGTTTATTTTAATTGGGAGCTTCAAATAAATTTTAAAAGCTGTTAGAAAGCAACATATTTATTTATTTAAGTTAGCTTTTATTCAGGTGAGTGGATATTCAAATTACTTCAAGCTCTTAGATCTGTTTCTGTAAGATTTATAATCCAAATTTCATTGTTGATACATGGCCTTTGTTGCTTCCCCAAAGCCTTTGTTTTTTTGGTGCCTCCGAGAACGTACCTGACGTCTGTAGGGGTTTTGGAGGCTTGGCTGCTCTAGGACCACTGGTGGGTCTGGCTGGAAGGCCAGACTTCAAACTTTAAAGCTGCAGAGCCACGTTCTTCCCTGGACACAATAACCTGCTTCATCAGGGAGTCCCCTTGGTTTGGAGCATACGCTTCGCTAGGGCTTCTGCCAGTGCTGCCATGACCTAAAATAATAATTTTCCCCATCAGTTTTATTATATTGAGGCTGTATCGGTTCTTATTTCCTATTTAAAGCTGTCCACGGGAAAAATAAAGTCCCAATTCTGTTAAAAACTTGTTTCTTTGGTTATACTGACGTGGCTAAAGCACTGGAATCTCCATGCTCTGTCTGCAGCCGGGTTGGCATTAACGTGCCTTTCTGGGTAGCGCTTGCCGCTCGGAGAATGGAGTAGCGCTGTGATTGCCACTGCAGGAGCTGCTGCGCATGAAGGGCCGTCAGTGGTGGTGTAAATGCGTTAGGATCTTGTTGGTTGGTTTAGTGGTGTGGGTATATCAGTATAATTTTCAATTTTAGCTCAGGCCCTACAGAACTTGTCTGGCAGAAGCAAGGGATTTATAGGTAGCAGGGGCAGACCTTTATGCCCTGTCCCGCAGCAGGTACCACGCGGCGAAGAGTCCGGCGGCATCGGCGAAGCTCTGCGCAGCAGCCTGGCAGCGGGCTGCGGCATCTCTGCCTCGCGTGGCACCGCGAGATTCCTTTCACCCCAGTAAAACACTCGTGTGGGTACGAAAAATATTTATAATTTCTTGGTAGCCACTTTCTGAGGTGCCTTTAAAAGAGGAGGGGTGAACACTGAAGAGAAAAAAAAAAAAACCTTAAGACAAAATAGAGCCATTTTAAAATGCTTCAGGCCAAAACAAGGCTTTTATTTTCTGACTGGCTAATTCAAGGTGACTTCCAAGGCCCTGAACATCTTAAAATATTGCTGTGATTATGATATTTTGGTTTTTTTTTTTTTAGGACAAGGATATTCTGTGAGCGTGTTGTAGGATCCACGTAGCCAGCTTACGCCTTAGGTGCTATATTGTGACTCAGCCCTCTTTGTGCAGCCCGGGGCAGCTTTTTCCCATTTTGTGAGACAAGGTCAGATTCTTGCCCAGCGGTGGTGTCCACTTTCAGCACTGGGGGCCGTAGCATCTCCCATCTCTCTTTGAAACCAAGATTCTAGAAAAGCCAACTGTTCCCCCGTTCCCACGTGCGGCTGTGGGTGCAGGCGGGGGCTCAGTGCCCCCCCACTGGGGCCGGTGGGGTGCCCTGGGGGGCGATGCCCAGGCTGGCTGGGGGACCACCGGCAGCAAATTTCATCTCACGGAGACTCTCCTCTGCCTCTATAAATTTCAGTTAGAGGTTTTCAGCTTCCCGGTATATTCTAAGGAATTGAGTAAATTAGAAAAACTATTGAAGCAAGAGCTTTTCTCTCCCCTTGATCAGGTAATGCCATACTCCGTATTTATCTGAGGAAAGAAGAACTTTCGCAACCCAGTGATTCCACTTTTTATTCTTTTTACACCATGAAGTATCATAATATTGTTTAATAGTGTCATACTTATATTTCACGCTCTAATCCACTTTTCTTCTCCGTTCCCATTGTACTTTATACAGTTTGAAGTCTTCTTGAGTAGAGTACGTGCTCAGCCCTCTCCCCGCGCCTTCGCACTAAAGCCGCGGGCAGCCGTTCCTCAGGATTGTTCTTTTTTCTTTTTTATTTTTACTGAAACAGTGCAAACTTTGCGCTGTAAAGAATTATAATGTCCTGTGCATAACATACATTTTCTTTACCTTTTCCATTATCTACTTCACAGCATAGCACATTTGTCACTGGTTTTTTTTTTCTTTCTTTCTGGCTGAACGAGAATCTCAGGTTTTAGAATGTGCTGTTTCTGTCCTTTGTGTCTAATCTGTGCCCTCTATTTCTCTCCCCCACTTGGAGATAAAACCGCGTTTTGCTGCTGTTGCAGTTCCAGACAAATTTGATCAAGATAGAGGAACTGACTCATCACCTTTTCTCGAATCTTTAGGAACGGTACTGGCAGACGTGTCCTGGAGGAGCTGGGATCAGCGCCGGGCCGTGTCTGTTGGCATGCTAAGAGAGAACAAGGGGGGTTATTGTTTTTACCCACGCTCTGCTGAGGCTCTTTTGGATCCTGATTCTGTTGATTTTATCTTCTGTAAATGGAGAAGGAGGGAAAAAGCTAAACTGATGACTCTGGGAAATATTAGAAAGAGTGCTCGAGAAGGCGAATGTCGTAAACGCGATGCTTATCCCAGCGTGTGCCAGGCATAACACACCAGTGTTGCACTCTCGAGGGATTTTTCTTGGGACCTGTGTTTAATCTTCTGTCCCGTGTAATGCCAGACCCCTTTCCGTGAGTTGCTGTACGTACGGCTTTTGTTCTGGCATAATAATAGGGCTCATAACTGCGGCTTAATACTTTGCCTGGTATTTCAACTGAGATCAATGATAAATCTCTAAAGGCCATTCAGTCACACTAGGGCGGTATGAAGTGGAGTTTAAATTGAGATATTAACCCGTAGGAAGTGCTGCTTTAACAAGCCGGGCCACTTATTTAATCCAAATGCCATGGTTGTATGCAAGATGTGGTGGCAAAGGTCGGCCTGGATCGCAAGGGAATTGAGAGCTGAATTTCGGCAGTGATTGTTTCTGCAGCAAACCATGGGCTCCTTTTTACGTCCTTGTAAACAACACATTCTCTTCTTATTTTCAGCGTCGGCTTACCGGCTCTTATTTCCTTGGGGTCTCGTTGGCACTTCCCCGTGTGGTCATTACAGAAGTTTGGGAAGGGAAGAGCTTTCTACAAAGGAGCACGGAATATCTTGTGTGCTGCTTTGGTCCAGCACCTCTTATGAATACGGAAAATTGAATCTTATGGTGGACTTGCGGTGATGGTTGACTGTAGCGCAGAGGCGTGTTTGCTCTGGGGCACGCTCAGATCTTCCTCCTCGTACTGCACACGAGAGGGCTCTTGACTTGACTCTTGCAGCCTTTTCCCGCCATGCATGAGCCATCCGTTCGCTTTCACCGAGCGCTGCGTTCGTCGCCTGCCCCAGCCCGGAGCGAGGTGGGCAGCTCGCTGCCGCCCGGGCTGCCAGGGTGCGGGTGGCCCAGGGGGGACGGGGCAGGGGGGACGGGGCAGAGGGATGGGCACCGCGCTCGCTGCAGGCGTAGGCAGCTGATGCTTCTGCAAGCAAAACGCAGTGACGTAGGTGGGGTTTGCATGCTGATGTCTGAACTGCTTGTCCTGGGGCTGGGAGAGGGGGCTGAGCAGCAGAGGAGGCGCGAATGCTGCAGGCGGTGACCATGGCCTTGACCCACTCTGTAAGCGGCAGTTGCACAGAAATAGGGGGAAGTCTTTTGCCGACGTATCCAGAATTGTGCTCCCAGTTCAGAACTGGGATCTGGATTTTAATTCTTCCCCTTTCTTGTGCCAAACAAATTTTTAACTTGTTTGGATTGTGATCTTCCCAGCCCACCTGGTACATTTAAATCCAAAGCACTAGAAATCCCTCTTTAGTAGGTGGTCCATGATTTGTTTTTCATCCCGTGTACAGTTTGCTTTACTGCTCCTCCCAACAGTTATTGCGCCCATGCTGCCATGACACCGGGTTTATGTCTTTTTCCTCTATTCCCTTAAGCCTCCTCTCCCTTCTTCTATTTTTATAAATTACTGAAATGATAGTTTTTTCTACCCAGCGCTGCACTTTGGCGAGGCGGGCTGGAGGAGCTTTTGTTGAGCACGATGATATTTTTCTGTGGGGATGCAGCCTCCGATGTTTTAATTAACGCTCAGGCCCGGTAAGTTGGGTTTTTTTTCTGGAAAACAGCGTTGTTCTGGCAGTGCTGACCTGCGCATCGCTGTTGCTACGCAGCGACCTCGACTTCAGATTTTTTAGATTTTGTTTGGAGCAAACTCCCCCAAATGCAACGATTTTTTTTCTGCTGTTTGTTTTGCTTGACTGGGTCACTGTTTCAGTGCTGCGATCTACGCTCGTGCAAGGAAATTTTAAAACCGGTGCCCCCCACCCACTGCAAAGAATGCAGCAAAATAAAGCGTCCGCGCGGAGGGGAACTTTGAAAGGGAAAGGCAAAGCTGTTGTGGGATGCAAAAGAATTTTCGTGTTTCTTTTAACTGTGTCTCCTGAGATTATAATTCCTTGAGTTCATGTTTATCATTCAGACTCGTGGAAGATACGATTCCCTCACTTCAGCCTGTCAAATAGGGAAATACCAGTGTGATTTTTTTTATTTTTTATTTTTTTTTTACAGCAAAATGAGGATGCATGGCAAACGCAGCCGTCCTCGGAGAGTAAACCAGTGAGCTTCAAAATGCGTACGCAGTTTTCTTGCACTTATAATATCGTTATTAATGTTAGTTTTGAATTTCTGAATGCCCTTTTTTTTTATTTAATGGTAACTTTTTTTGTTTGAACAGATGGAGTTGTATAAGGTAGAGGCAATCAATCCTCATCCAAAAAATTATAAATGAAGAACAGGCAGAAACTTGAAGCGTTCCGTGTCTATAAGGAGCTTTAACACAGACGTTTGTGTCACGATGCGGTTTCTCCTAGTGAATAATTGCAAACTTATAGCAGGGTTTGTCAGAACTGAGCTGTTTTCCTTCCTTTCTTCTCTGACAGGTAGAGAAACATTGCCTTTTAGTTTTGATCTGTCCTTTTATAATCCACCCGATCACGCTTTTGATTTGTGCTTTTAATGTTATAGAGAGGGAGTAAGCGACACGGTGGAGTTATAGATGCTGTGCGTCACATCATACTGTCGCAAACTGGTATGAAAACTCACAAGGATGCGAATTTACATTTATATGGAGTTGGAGAGTTGAGTTTCAGGGTTTAAAGATGATGATGAAAGGGGACGGAAGGAGGCAGAGGGAAAGAAGATAATCAGAAGATTATTGAGATTGCAATTTTAGTTGTTACCTACTTAAACCTGCAGCCAGATTTTCCTGAAGGAAGGAAAGAGCAGGCAGCTCTGGCTGAGCCTGTTCGGAAATCTCTCTCCTCCTCGTGCCCTTTCTCTCCTCCTGGGAGCGTGTTCTCCAGCAATTCCCCAATATTTATTGCCAGCATCGAGGGAATTATTACAGGTCTTGCTGGCACACGTTTGCTTAAGCAGCTCCTTGAAGGAGAAGGACAATTTCCCGAGCCTGAAGAGTGCGCGGTCTGATTTTAATTGCGATGGGATAAGACGAGAGGTGGCAACTGGGTTTTGGGGACTGGGTGCAGTGAAGAGCTTTGGGTCTTGGTCTGAGCCGTGATATTTCTTTCTGAAATCAGAAAGAAAAACATTTGTTTTACTCAAGCAATCAACAGGGCAAACATAATTAACTTTGCTTGAATATTAATGTTAGTGAAGCTTTATTCTGCTTGTAGGGGTAAATAGTATTTGAAGAAAATTTCCTGCTGAGGTGAGAACGTCTGTGAGGTCTGCGTGTGTTTGTGTGTGGCGTGGGTTAACCCCGGCTGGCAGCTCAGCCCCCCCAGCTGCTCGCTCACCCCCCCGGTGGGGTGGGGGAGAGAATGGGAAGGGTAAAAGTTGGAAAGCTTGTGGGCACAATGCAAACCAAAATGCACGGCCTGGAGCCTTTACTCTGAATGAGGTTATGCTGGTGGTACAGTCTGAAGCTAGGAAATACATTACATTAACCCTGGCAGGGGTTGCCCAGAGAGGGGGTGGAGGCCCCATCCCTGGGAACATCCCAAGCCAGGTTGGATGGGGCTGTGAGCAACCTGATGTGGTTCAAGGTGTCCCTGCTCCTGCAGGGGGGTTGCACTGGGTGACCTCTGGGGGTCCCTTCCCACCCAAACCATTCTATGATTCTATCATTCACAACAAAGATCTGCACCTGGTAAACCCAAGCTGATCTGAAGTTCTTCTATTAAATTTTGTCTCATCTTTGCAAAAATCTTATTGGCATACAGTTGACCTTGTTTTGCCCCTGATAGCTGAAGTTCAGAGTTCACACCTGACATCAGTGCAGAACAACGCGAACAGGTTGAAGGTTTCAGTGGCGTTACACAGACTGTCTTGTGCAAAAAGTGTGGAGCCTGCAACACGCGGCGATTGGAGTCAAAAGCAACGTCCCGATGCCTTATTAATAAACCAGTTTCAGCTCCCAAGTATTGCCATTGAGTTTTAGTGGCTGAGAAGTCAGAATTGGAAATCACACCTAATTTTCCCCATTTTGTTAAACAACTAAGGCATTCTTTTATATACGAGTCTTAGCGCCACGTTTGTGGGCTCAGCTCGACCTCCGCAGGGTTTGGAGCCTTTGATGTCGCAACACATCGCACGTCTCGCAGAGCTTTGTCTTGGAGGAGAATTCCTGGCTGGCAGACATGCACACACAGACTCTCGCATAGCCATGCTGTCAAAATATTATGTGCCATCCTAAATTATTTGGTAGCAATGGGAAAAACACCTGCTTCCCGAGAACATCTCTTCCTTTCAGTTATCTGCAAGAGTTTTTTTGAGATGTATTATTTAAAATGATAATGGCAGCCTGGTCTTAAAAATAGGTAATTCTTGACTCTTCTTGTTTCAGTGCTTGACATTAGGGTACGTTGTTCTGGTTCCCACTTAGCCCTGTGCAAATGGCTTTCACAAGGTGAAGTAAATATATCCTGTTCTTCCTCCATTACATCCGTGTACTATATGATCTGCAAAACCTTTCAGGACTTACTGTGCAGCAAATGCTGCTTTTTAATTATAAATACATATAAAATATGCAAAAAGATAAAGTCGACATGAGCAAAGAGGGAGCAGGAACATGAGATATGTGCCTTGAAACCACTGTGCTTTTAAGTGAAGTGGTAATTTTGGAAAATGGATTAGCAGGAGAATATTCAGAGGTGCATTTTAAATAGCTTGAAAACTCTGGGAGTTTAGAGTTAGGCAGCACTATTCTTAAAAGGTGCTTTTTTGTATGGCTGTCTAAATAGTATGTAATATTTAAATTTGTCACAGGTATCTGTCCCATTAGATACGTAACTTCTTTAGATACAAAACTATCATATGCAAAGCATTTTAAGATCCTTACTTGTAGGTTTCAATAATTGTTGCTTAACAGTTTTTTTGAGATAAAAACACTGATCTCTTTTACAACATTACGATCTACGTAGACTGAAATACATAAATAGGGGCACCCTTTTACTCATCTTTGCAAATCCAAGGAGGGCAAGGAGCGTGAATTAGCTATGAGGCTTTTTTTCTGCTGTCTGCGGTGGGGCTTGTCAGCCAGAGTGCTTCTGCCAAAATAATAACTGTTAGTTGGCGTGAAGGGTGGGAGCAGGGTGGAGATGCTGAGGAGCCAGCTCCGTTGCGGCAGACGGAGGAGGAGCCATCATCCATCAGGCTGAGGGCGAGCAGCAGCAAAGAGGAGGTGTTGGGGATGGCGAGTGGAGCTTCCCAGGGTGGTTTTGGTGGCTGGGATCAGGCAGGCAGGCGGCCTTATCCCAAGGGCAGTGGTGGACTGGGGAGGTCAACGAGAGAAAAACGGGCACTGAGCTCTGCCAGGCAAATTAATGTCAGAGAGGGATCAGACTTCTGGCTTCTGCTGTCACCCTCAGCTCAGTTGTGTCAGGCCAGGGTTTTTCAGGGACATCTAGACTGTGGAAAGCTTCAGATGGTTTAAGACATTTCCATTTACTTGTTTCTTTACCAGACACCTCACCAGACTGAATGACATTCAATTAAGTCCAGTGTTTTCCTTGTCCAGAAATCGAGCAGTTGCAAAGCAGAGCCTGCATAAAGAGAGGGGATGGGAACAGCTCCTGCTTGCTGGTGGGAATGGAGATGTTTTTATGACATCTGGTGGTCATAAAATCACAACTACTTTAAGTGAAAATGGTGGTTCAAAACCTTCTGGAGAAAATTCTTTGTAAGACATACATAAATGCACCTTTCATATATACATAAACACACACGCGTACATAGTTATTGTATTGGACTTTTATGTTCCCTGCCATCTGTTGCTTTAGGTCTTGTGCATATTTATTATACGAGTTAAAGACAATCATATTATTCAGAAAAAAAGCTATGAAATATTAAAGATGGGGGAAAAAACGAATCTTTATTTAGCCAGGAAATTTAATTGAAGTTAGTGTAAAATATGTTGGCATAATGATTACATAATTTGGCCCATGCTCAACAACACTTGAGATTACACCACATATTTTTGCTTACAGCATTCGCTGCATTCAGCCCAATAGCCCCAATCATGTTGCTCCTGTGCCTTTGCGTTCATTATTCCAAGAGTTTTAAAGCAAAAGGGAGTTTCACTGTACGCCGCAGGCACTGGCAGGAGGGTAGGGCAGGGTTTATTTGTTTTATTACTGGCTCTAGAAAATACACGCTTGCTACCGCACAGTACCATGTCGACCAACGGTGGCATTGGATGTGGGGCAAATTACTGAGCTGGCTGTAGTAATTAAAAAGATCGCTTGTCAGGCTTTGTCCGGGCTAAAACAAATGGAAATACTGCTACTGACTTTAATTGGCTTGGCTTGGGCCCGTTGTAGATCATGCTTTTTGACAAAATACCTACCACAAATCTAAAGACTTTGTAATACTCGTCACCAGTTTTTTTAGACAAATTATATTGTTGGCTCTTGCCTGACCTAAATTATTATCATAGTAAGAAATGCAAAAAACCAAGTTAAATTACTCTTTAGCAGAAATTTCAGGCAATGGACACTTTTCCATGAATATTTCATATCAGGCTATAAATAATTCTGTTGGATTTTGAAGATCAGAAAGTGACTACTTGGATGATGTAGGGCGTTTATGTAAGCCTTATCGCTTCGTGCATGCTGCAAGAGACACATTCATTGATGGAATTCAAGTCATGTGTGGGGAAATTTGACATTTTTCCTTAAATTTCTTTTAAACATCTATTTGTTTCGATTGCTTACGACTGGAATAGACAAATATAGCAGCGTCATTCACCTCCGCCGATACCTGAGAGCTGCGCACGCTGAAATGTTTTTTCACAAAGCTTTTGCATTTTAAGAATGTTTTATTCATTATCCTAATACCAGTGCTGAATACACCGTGCTCATAAAGTACATGTTTGTTAGATGACTGAAGTGTAGGTCTCTCTGAACCTTCATTCAAATACAAAAATCAACTCCACTTGATTGAATTTGCCTCCTTCTGAACTGACCTGGATGGTTTTTTCTGTAAATGGTGGTAATCTTTTCTTAGTAACCAGGGGAAAAGAAACAGAACTGCAATTGGGTTTTTT
>JAKFQP010001019.1:30200-40413 GCA_023375905.1 Nycticorax nycticorax
GGTCGTGAGGCTGTTGCTAGCACAAGTTACAATAAAGTCCCTGTTTACAGATAAAGGTGTCCCTAACCAAGCCTGAGTCCCGGACGAGGAGTAGGGGAAATATCTCCAAAAAGATGTCAGAAATGTCCCTTCTCTCTTTTATAGCCAATTTATATTTAAAGGCTTGATTATTAGAAAGAGCAAAAATGGGGTTTGCATGTTAAATTTTATCCAGAGTTCTCACCTATGGGTGACTGATTTAATTTTAATAAAAATTGTTCTCTTGTGTTTTCCTACATTCTCCCTCGGTGTCCCTGCTTTCGCTACTATAATTATTCAGATAACTGATTCTGCACATCAGGTGTGGTAATACGGGGGAGGAGAGAGGATGAACAGTTCAATTAATTAAGCCAGGCTGTAGCAGATCATCACCATTTTTCAAGGTGTCGACTGAGGAGATCTCTAGGAGCGATGCAGATTAGCCGGGACCACCTGGGAATTCCATCTCATTTACCATCACAGCATTTCAGAGCACTTGGAAATGAGACTTGTCAAAGTTTAATGTTAAACCCACAATAGCTATAAAATGTCCGCGCAGGAGTGTCCTAAACCACTGCTAATTTCCACCCCTGTAATACAGAAATAACCCAGTGAACCCCAAAATGTTCTGATGTTGCGCAGAGAGGGTTTTGTTGGTGGGCTTTCGTAAAGTAAGTCGAAGCAAACTAGAGATGTGATATGAAGCACAGAGAGAAACATGAATTCTGTGGGTTTTCCTCACGTGCCCAGTTAAGAAACCTGAGTTTCTGCCCAGCTTGATTCAATACGAAGCCATATGGATTTCCAATTTGCATCTGTTTACTTTACCTAGCTTGAAACTGGGCAGTCTTGAGACCAGTCGATACCTTTGCTTGCTCTTCAAAAGTGGCAGTGCAGCTGCTTCAATGCGCACGATGACAGAACTGAAAAGCTTTTAGCTTGTGAGTTATGCTGAGCGTTCCCAGCTTGGAGCGGCACGCAGGGGCGCTCGGAGCCGAAGGACGGACGTCTCACGTCCTGTGTGTTCACAGCACTTGGGGAAACTTCTGTGGCTTTCTTGTGTTATGGACTGGAAAGATCCAGCAATATTTCATCCCGGAGTCATATTTGTATATCTATAGCCTGCAAATTTCAGCATGGCTCCCTTTGTGACATTACTCAGGTCAGATGTATACTTTTGAATATTTATTTATATTTTTGGGTGCCAGGAGTATATGCAACCCACCCGATGTGACCCCAATTCTCTATATGTGATGAGCCATGCCCTTGGTCTTTAAGACTGACCACCCCTGTGACACCATGCTTACTGGTTTTATTGCTTTATCGCTATTTATTCTGCAGCTGTTTGGCTGTTTGGGCAGCGAATCAGGGGGCTGAGGGCCTGGAGCCTGCTCACCTGGGAGGAGGGTGTGGGGCAGCTCTGTGGTGCTTGGGGTTTCTGTGCAGCAAGGAGGGCTCTGGCCAACACTCCGAGGTCATGAGAAGAGACTTTCCTGAGGCTCTGGAGGCCGTTGGAAATGGCTGGAAATAAGAGTGGGATGAAGATCTGCAAAAGGTAGACTTATTGCCATATTTTAAAAAATATTTTCTCCCAGTAGATCTGTGTTTTCAGTCTTTAAAGAGTTGTGTTGTTCTGGTTTTCTGTCCTAGTACAAGAGATTGGAAGCTCTTTAATGCCTTTGCAGAAAGTGTTGGCTGTATGTCCAGCTGACTCTGATACCTTCCCGTTGTCTCTTTTTTTGTTTTTTCAACTAACCCAGTGTAGAAAGGCTGGTTTCCATGTCCTGTGGGGTGCACCACCCGCTGCTGAGGGGCTGGCACAGCAGGCAATAAAAGCAAACTGCCAAAGAGCTGCTCGGTGTGTATAGGGTACGACCATGGTTAGTGAGCTGCAAACTTCTCATCTTGATTTAATTCAGCTTGGTAGGGGCAGCCCCCTTGTTCGGTGGCTGAACTCCTCACCCTTGCTTCCAGACTGGGTTTCTTCAGCCAAAAAAGGTGCCGGTGCTTCTGAGTGAGTGTGAGGTGGTTTGCAGTGGAACAGAAACGTGTGGGTATTGGAGCGTGGCTTGTTTGCTTTGAGAAAACAGCCGGGTTTAGGTGTATAGGTGCGTGTGTCTGGTGTAGAATGGTACGTTCAGTGTGATTAAGGGAAATAGTTGGTGAAAACCTTTATCTCTCAGGCCTGAAGTGGCTCCTAGGACAATACATTTTCTCTAAAGGAACAAGATAGGCAATATTTACTGGTTTAGCATCAGGAAACTCCGGTGTTGTGCTTGGTGCGTAACTCTAGCATTATTTTTTTTCCCCTGCGGTATATGGTCATGCTATGAATATTTTCTGCTCTTCTCTTGTAAATAAGTGCTTTTTAAAAAAAGATGTTTTTGTGAATTCATATTTCATGTACAATAAAGACTTGTATCTGGAAAAAAATGGGAAGAAATGAAAGTCTCCAGAACCTGGATGTGTTTTCCACTATTTATTAATCAGTGAGGGCAGTAATTACCTGTATGATTGGTGTGGGATCCTTGCCTCTCTCCAGCCACAGAAGGCTTCTGCTCAAGTTAGTGGAGGTGCAGTTAATTATATCAACATGTTGGCAGGTGCTCGGCTTCAAGTTTCTCTTTCCTGTAGTTTGGCTTTAGTGAAGGCCAAAAGGGACAATAAATCTCGCAGCATAAAGGTTTGGCTCCACAGTGAGCTTGTTCTCATTGCTACTTACAGGTGCTTAGCATCAATTCCTGGGGTACCTCCCTCAGAAAGTTGGGTTTCACTCCCATTTCTTCAATATCCTTATGAGATCCACTGCTATGCACAGGCGAGTGCTGGGGGTGGGACCCAGGTCTCAGCCTGGCCCATCCAGCACCGTGGGACTGGTTGGATGTATAGGATTGAACGCAGGGAATCATATCGCAAAGTGAATTTTGAGGCACTGTGCAATGTCATTAAATCAGCTGAGGTAGAAGCAAAACTGCTTTTCAGTGGGTATTTTGTAATATAATTTCTAAGAGTCAATACTCCAAATACCTGAAAACTAGAAATCACTGTTGGGCACCATGGAGAAGCTGATGTCTCCAGCGTGGCCACGGTGCAATACCCAGCTGCATACCATTCTGGGTCACTGTTACCTGACACGTGGTAACAAGAAGGGTTTGCCTTTTTTAGGGGCTATGGTGTTTCTCAGGTGATGTGCATTTTATCAAAGCCTCGTTAGTAGGTCTCTTGCTTTTGTGGCATTTCCCCAGTTGCCTGTGATGTGTCTGCATCAAACTCCATGAGCAAACAAGGAGTTTAAGATGTGCTCTCTTGGGTGATCGAGGGGGTTTTGCAGGCATTGGCATCGCGCCTTCTTTCGTAAAGTGATAGAGCTTAACCACATAACTGGTTCAGGTCCTTCCTCCTCTGGAGAGCTGGGAGGCTATTCCAGAGCTTAATTTTCCTGATTGTTGGAATCCTTGGGTTTTCAATGCTGGTTTTCAGCCAGCTTACTTTTTTTCTAAATTTATCTTACAGCATAACTGTTTCTTCTCTCTTCCTTATTTATTTACTGGCACAAAATCTAGCTGATTTTCTAGGCTAAATAAGCAATTTTGTTTTAATCTCATCCTCTCTTCCCACTTCTTGATCATCTGCACGGCTCTTTGCAACCCTCGTATACACTGCAATTCATCTTTCTTGAGCAAAGGTGCACAAAACTGGACATGGTATTGAAAATTGAGTTCTTTGTGTTTCTGTCTACGGGGAAAAGGATGCATAATAGGATTTAACTTTTTTAATCACAAATTCCCATTCTCCATCAAGTATACTTGGCTTCCTCTTCTTTTACTTCTAACTGATGAGCCCCTGATATTTAACAGAAATTCTTGTTGTTGCTTGCAAGGAGCATCATCCGTCACTTAACGACAGCCGGCTTTCTGTGTCTCTACACGTAGGGGTAATATTGAGTCGTTCTGTGGCTCGGCATCACGGAGCTCCTTCCTGTGCTTTCTGATAGGTCGCAGTAAACGAACCCACCTGACTTCTGTTAGCTAATTTAATTAGCATATTCAGGTTGGTACCAAGCAAAAATCAGTAAGGACTTAAACCCAGTCTGTTATAAGGCTGATACTTCAAGAATTGAGTTACTAACCTTTGTGCAGCTTGCGGGCTACCTTACCCTTTTTCCTTACCCCCACCTACAGCTCTTTGTCACGCCTGTCTCTTCCTCTTGAATTCAGTTTCCATATTGAATATTTTACTGAAATCCAGATATAATAGATCACTAGCACTAATCGTAAGTATAACACTGCAGAGGTAAGATGTGAAAAACTTCTAATTTTGTTTCCTATTGTACAATGAACACCTCGGTTACTGTTCTTCAAGGAACTGCTTGTTTCGGACTCCGTTACAAGAAGGCTCCCAGGTTGGTAGGTAGGTACCTACGCAAATGTAACCAAGGCAAGTTAAACTTCTCAGATGGAGAATTTTGAATTGGATTGTTCTGGTTTGGAGAATGATCTTCTAAGTGGCTTTGAGGAAAACATAACTTTTGAGGAAAATATAACTTCTGCTGATTCCTGGGACTAACCTGTTGATTACTGGGCTTGCGCTGTGGGGGGAAAGACTTGTTGCATTTAGTATGGTCCTCCTCAGTTAAATATATATATATGGAAGTCTGAGTTGCTTATAGGATAGGGTCTGGTAAATATTCTGATGTGAGATGAGTAGTTATGATTTAGACTATGGAGAGTTATGAGAGAAAGTAGTGTGAAATTTTTCCTTTTTGATTTCCGAATTTGTCAGAAGACAGATGTGCTGGATTTGGACAGACCCTTGTGAACAAGTAAATAAGGGATATTTCACAAACTGGGAACAGCCTTTGAATAGCTCTTAAATCTGAGCAGCACAGCTCTGCCGCTGGCTTTATTTGTAGCGCAGACTGAAGCCATTGATGTGGCTCACTGACTTTACATTAGACCTGCTGACTGCGAGGATCTGTTTCAGAAAACGTCTTCTAATATTTGTCAAACTGGGAAAAAAACCAAACCCACCCCATACCGCTCCAACAGGCTTTTTGTCCTCTTGGCAAAATCAAGCTGGCAAGCTGTGCAAAGCTCAGAAGTTCCCTGCCTGTTTGTGGGCCAGCCTGCTGGATGCTGGGGGGGCTGAGTGTTTTGGTGGCAACTGCTGCTTGAAAGAAGGAAACAAGCCCCTACCAAATGACAACGTCAGCTCTGTGGTGGCAAAGCATTCTGCTGTCCATCCTACTCCTCCAAGGGGGATTTTGGACCTCGGAGAATTTCCTCATCAGGAGTTATTTAAAAAAAAAAATGCAGCCAGAAGCCAGGCAAGCATCACCTCTTCCTGCGCTTGTGCCTGGGTGCAGGGTGCCTCAGTTTCTGCCCATCGGTGGCTTTGAGACAATCTGGGCTGGGAAAGAGGAGGGAAAAAACATGGACTCGTTTGCTGTTACTGGCAACACTGGAAAACAGTCCCAGAGCCTAAGCCAGCTCTGGCTGGTCCTTGGGCTGGAGGAGTGAAGGGAGGGAGAGGAGGAGCAGGGTATGGCACTGGAGTGAACAGAAGACCTCATGGGAAGAAATAAACTGCTTTAATAAATAGTGTTGATATATTCATTTTCCAGAAGCAAAGAAGTCAAAGCTGTTTGGGATACTGGAAGGCTCTTATGTTTTGTAAATGTCTTGCATCTCCCTCTTTATTTGCGAGCTAAGCTTGCTACCCAGCTGTTCCATGAGTTTTCAGTGCTATAAACTCGCTCCTCGGGGAAGTAGGTATCTGTGGATCTTGCATTTGCGTGTGGTTGTGGTCATGTTACATCAACCCTGAAAATTATTTTACTTGGATTGTGCTCCTGCATTACCTACACTTTCAGTGGCATGAAGAAGCAGTTTGGCCTGTGACTCGGGCTGACCAGTTCTGCTCTGCTTCATCTGCAAGGAACTGCAGAGTCCCTGTATTTATTTACTGACATACCGCTTGGTAATTTTTCTCCTTTAATATTCTGTTGTCTAATTGCAGTTAATTGTGGTTCTTAATCTTGCTAATTACTGTAAATCATGCTCTGCCATCCGTCCTTTCTTTCAGTGGCAATAAGGCTTTTTTTTTCTCCTTGGAAGGGGCATGTAGTTTAATATAATAAAAGTGCCTCAATAACGAGGATTTATTGGCGAAGGCTGGAGGCCCGTGTGGCTGTATGTGAAAGCAACACACTGGGTTACAAAAAAGTCAGACCCTGGAAAACACTTTATTGATGTGAATGGCAATCACTGTAACTTTAATTTTGTGTCTAAACTAAGGTGGCTAAACACAAGACCTTTAATTAAAGCCATTAGAAGCCTGTGATGTTGCTGGCAGACTGTTTGACAGGTGGAACCCTACCTCCACGCAATTAGCATTTCAAGCACAGCGTCGCTGTGGTCCTCCCGTGGGTGTCTAATCTTCTAAGACTTTTCATACTGAACGCTTTTGATTTCATGGCTAATCGGTTGGTCGGATCACCGCATTCTATAAATGTGTGCAAATCTGGTCAAATTAGGTTCAAAATTTTATGTTAAACATCAGTCTGTGTAAGGGTCTCCAGATTAATCAAGGTTTTGATCCACTACGGATTTCTTATGGGGTTTAGAATTTGAACTCTATCTGTATGAATATTTTTGTGCTTGCATATAAGTGTTGGTGGTAGAACTGGCTTTGAGGTTTCAGATAATTCCCATGAAGCAGAAAACATTTGTGTTTAGAGGAAATGCTTAACTGGCGCACTCTGCAGAATGCAGATTTACGGTTTAGCCTTAGGAAGAAGAACAGAAAGAATTGCAAAGTCACCCAAAATAGACTCTGAGACTGTGATCAGAAAAGTCAACAAGTAATGGGACTTGAAAGGACACGACTAAAACTTCTTTTGTGATGATTAAGAACGGGTGCCTAAAATGCTGGGGTTGCAATCCCTATCGCTGATATTCCAGATCATCAGCTGAGAATCTCGGGTCAGGTGCCGCCAGCTCCTGGAGATGGGGTTTTGTTCCGCCCTGTCCCTGTGCTCTCCTCCTGCAGCCTGTAAATGGCTGCTAACAACCGCCCGCTTCCACTCCCCTCCGCTCCTCTCCTGCTTTTATTTAACAACTGCGTGGTGGAGCCAACCAAGTCGTCATGGGAAAAACTGCATTAGGCTCTCCATCTGATGTGTCACTTGGGAAGGGAATTCTTAATAACGAATTAACATCTAATATTCAGTCTTCTGCAATGCTATTTACATATAGAGTCGTGTTATTAATTACGTGGCAGAGCTGTAAAGGATACGTATTGGCACAGTTTACCGGTTGCTTTCTGAGTGCGCAGCGTCGTTTAAAAGTCCATAACAGTGTTGCTTGTAAGACGCGGTGTTATTCTTGGCAGCACAGGTACGGTGCTTAGAGGCAGCCCCCGTGCAGTCCTCCAGAGCTATCTGTGTCCCCCAGCGCCCGTGGTTCTCAGCTGGCATCTGGGGCTTTCCCTATGGGACGCTGTGAAGTCAAACAGCGACAGAAAGTCCCAGTTAATCCGAGTCAGTGGGCAGGGGTATTTTACTCTCCCTCTGATGAAAAGGAGATTTATAGCAGCTGTTTGGAATATGCTGAATGCACCTGAAGGCAAAATTTCTGACCTGCGCAGCCTTGTTCATGGATTGCTCTTGAAAACCCCACGAGAACATGCTTGCTTCTCTATCCTGAGGAGACCCAAGAGTTGTCCGCCAGGCTGTTAAAGCCATTGCAGAATCCCTAAGGCTATGTGCAGATTTTTCTGGAGAAGCCCCTACCTGGCACACTTCAGGTTCCCCGTAAGGCTGTATGGCATGATCAGTCTCAGTGTGTTTAATTTTTCGCATTCCTAACGGACCTCTGCAGAGCCCCCCTGGCATGCTGGTACTTGCCGAGCATCTTAGCCCTGAGTGGTCTGCATGTCGACATGTGGGGACATGGGTTTGATGTGTCCTTAGTGGAACCGTTCTTGACAGTATCTGTAAAAGCAATGCAGAAGTACTACAGCAAGCGTATGGTTCCCGTATCCTATCCCATCCCAAAGACAGTCCGTACATCCTGTGGTCTGACCCTCTCCAAGGAGCAAGGAATTAAACGCAAGTTGCTGGAGCCCTCAACAAACTCATTCACTCATGAGGGGATTTAATCAAATGAAGGGGAGAACAGGATACTTTGAGTTGGAATGCTAGTTATGATCAATCCGAAATCTAATAAAATCCAAAAGATATTCCTGAAGCTTGCATGAAAATGTAATCAACTGGCAAAAATCATGGTTGTCTTCTGCATATCTGAGAAATAGAAAGAGGTTAAATTTTATTTTGAGAGCTACTATTTTCCTTCCTGTGTTATGGTGATTCAGTTCCTTCAGAAAAGAGCCACGTCCAACCTGAACCTTTGCTTTCCAGTCAGTGAATTTATTTTGCTCTCTTCTTCCTTCTGGATTTGCTTGTTCCTGCATTTCCCTGTTTGTGCACCCAAATTTGTTCTTCTTTAGCCTGGTTTGCTTTGAGCAAATTTTTTTTCTTTTTTTTTCACTGCATCGATAACCAGAGATAGGGAAACTTAACTCTGATTCCTGTGCTGGAGATGTGATTGCCCTGCCTCGGGGAGGTGATCAAGATTGACAGGGGCACTGACATTTTGCTTAATTTGTCTTCAGGAGCTTTGGTTGTTATGAGCTCAACCTGTGTTAAATGTGATCTTTTGACTCATGAAGAGGTTGGGAGAGGGAGACATTGATACAGGGAAGTTGCTGGTTGGCAGCTTGACAGTCTTTTCCCTTCAACATTGACTTACTCAAACCACTGAGGATGATGATTTCCCCTCCCCCTCCCCCCCTTAATTTCTTTATTTTTTCCACACCTGCAAGTATAGAGAAGGTAAAATATACTTTGAGGCGAGTTGTCTCGGTGTTCATTACTTCTAGCATCTTTCTACTTGGAAGATAAATTTATCAATCCTTAGAAATTAAAAAGAAAAGCCTTGAGGCATTTTCAGAACAGTCATTTTTGCCTGTTTTCAGCTACCTACGGAGCCTCTGAAATAAATGGCTTGTTAAAGAAAACACCTACATATTTCAAAGGCTGCAACTGAATTGTGCCTTAGAAGATGTGAATTTTGAAAGCTTTTGGAGGAAAGGGACGTCCATTCCCATTGTATTTAAATTCTTAAATGGCTTTAACTGTCTGTTCCTGGGAAAAAAAGCATGAGTGATCAAATGTATCTGGAGATCGACCACTCCCCAAGAGAAGCTGGAAGATTCCTGTGTATTTGGTAAAGCTCTCTTCCCTGAGACGAGCTCTTCTGTTAAGCTAATGATTTTCCTCAGTTCCAAAAGTCCTCTTAAGATTCACTGAATATATTGTGCTCAGCAGTAGTTTACTCCATCATGTTCTTGACTTAAGGAATTGCAAATCTTTCTGCTCGTTTGTGAGAACCATGCAGAGGGCTCCGTCTCTCAAGAACACTTTTTACTTCGGCACTGTCGACATTTTCATCCAATTTTGACTCCATTAGCTAGCTACTTAGACAACCCAAATGTGTTTTGTTAAATGTCCTTCTTTCAAGCACTGCTTCCCATGACAACCCAGTCAGTAAGTCAGAGCAGACGACGCGTTGTCACATACCATCAGTCTAACAGTGCTTGGAGTATTCCCAAACCTGGAAGAGGGGGAGAGCGGACTCCAACCGTAATTGCAACGAGAAGAGACACAACGTGGATGCACGCTCCTTTGATAGGTGGTCTTAGACTTCAGTTAGTCAAGTACTTTATTTTTTTTTTCTTTCTCCATTTAAAAAATCAGATGTTCAGGAATTCTGAAACCTGGGGTTTCATCAATACTTGAAAATCAAATAACAAATTATTGTGCCATGTGCCTGTTCCAAGCAACAAGACCAGGTATAGCATAAATGAGATGAAAGCACAACAAATTTTTGTTATTTGCATCTATTTTTACAGGACTTGCACATACCCAAGAGGAAGTGCAGCTTCCGATATTGATATCCTAATTTTTCCAAAGGATCTCTATTTACCTTCCAGATTTTAATCACCACTTTAATAAAAGCTATTTCATATCGGTTATTTCCCTTGTGGGAAGAATCTTAAGAATTTAAGCTTAAATTTTACTTTGTTCATCTGGGAGTGGCTTTTTTCTCCTGGGAAGTGTTAAAAGCATTCCATT
>JAKFQP010001019.1:44671-55324 GCA_023375905.1 Nycticorax nycticorax
GAGAAGTTTCGAAGGTGCTCTTCTTCAGTGAACTCCTGAGCGCTTTTTTTTTTGAAGGCTGTAAAAATGGGTTCATTCTAAGAGTCGCTAATTGCTTAGTTTGACAAAGTTTTAACTTCCCAACTGTTTTGAATACAAGATTGGGGCTCTTCCATTACTCTGTTATTAGAAATAATTTTATAAGGTAGCTAGATTACATCTTGAATATTTTGAACTATTCATAATTCAGTTTTCAAGACTTGCAAATGAAATTTGAATTAAGCGATGAACAAGGATAATTTCAAGGAAGGGGGGGAAGAAGAAAATGCCCAAACCCATCAAATAAGTTATTAATTGCAAATTATTCATTCAGATTTAATGGAAAATGATTTTTTATATAGTAAGTAGAAAGTATATTAATCTAGCTTTTAAAACTGTCTTATGGAAATTAATATAGAAATATGTTCTCAATGGAAAATTGCTATGTTTCAAGAATACGATATTAAGAGAGTAATGAATCCATTATGAAAATGTAATTGCATATTTTAAAGCAATTATCCAACGAATCATAAAATTCTTGTTGCAAATTGTAATTAGGAAAATATTTAGATTTATTTAAATATAGAAATTGTAAAATGACAGGGAAGGTCAGAATCCCCTGTAATAAAGAATAACGGACTGGCGGGTGACCCTTAGGATTCTATAAATAATTTTTAAGAATTCTTATTGTTAAAGATAGGTCATGGAAGCTGGACGCCGCATTTTGCTGGTGTTTAGCATAGCCTGGGAGCTAAACTTCAGCGGTGAGAGGAGGACAAACTGGAACTTGACTTGAGAAAATGTCAGAGAACTGCCCCGACGGCAGCCTGCCCGACAGTAACACGGTTTCCCTATTTAGATTTTAAGATGGTGTTTCCATGTTCACTCACCTCCTGTAAGATGGAGATAATTTTAAGCCACTGATGGTGATGAAGGGCCTGGAGCAGAGTTAATGTTCTCCTGGCACCGACCCAGTGCTCACGTGGAGGTTTCAGTCTGCAGATGCTCCAAAGCCTTCCACGATTCTGCGTTTGATTTTGGGGAAGTGATCCATGATTTTCTGCCCTAATAGTTTAATTCCCTATTGGTGGTGGTGTGTTGGGCAGGTAGATAACTTCTAATTTTGGTGTAAATAGCTATTTATTTTCTTTTTAGCAGATTCTGTTTGAATCGGTTCATGTGTTTCACTCGCTTGTGTAGGTTTATATACACGTACTTCCTAAAGCTGTTCTCTGCTTGTGGGTGGCGTCTTAGGACAGTTAAAAGGAAAAGCAAAAGCAGCAAGAGCTCTGAAATGTAACGCAGGCACGGCAACACCGTCCCTCCCTCACCCCCGTGCCTCGGGAGTGGAAACGAGGTGTTTGACTCAGCGGGGGTCGGACCATTTGAAAGGAGAGGGGAAGAAAAAAGATGCTTTTGAAAGCTACAGGGCAATTCCGAGCAGATCACCTTTGGTGCCTCTGCGGGTGCCGGTGGCAGGGAGGGATGGGGAGAATGGCTCTGGTACCCACGCTGGGCGAGGAGTTAACTGACCCTCTGAAGCTGGAGATGCACAGGGGCGCTGGTTGCAAATGTGCAAACCGTCCTGGGAAGCTGTAGCCTTGCTAGCTGCAGATCCTCTGCCTCGCTCTTCCAAAGAACAAATTTACCTCGGGTACTCGTTGCTTGAGATGACGTCCCTCTGCCCTTGCAGCAACTCATCCCTCGTGTTGGTGATAGCCCTTTTCACGACTTTTGATTGTACTGCAGGAGGTATTAGCTATTATGTTAGGGGGTTTTGGTATGCCAAGACTTTTCACACTTTTAAATTCTCTTTGGCACCTAAATTTTTATTTTGGCTCATGAATTCAAAGGATTTCTTTAAGTTTTTCCTCCTTAATGCATGTTTGCTGGCCAGGTGGGCTTACAAGCTCCCACAGTGGCTGTGTCATCTCGGGGGGGGCTGAAAGGATGTGTCTGAGCTGCCCCCTTCATGTGCTTTATGTCGGCTGCTGTTCCCAAATGACACTTGGCGTAACTCCGCGTGGGGCTCCCTGCGGCAGCCTGCTCTGCGGCGGGGGTGAATCGCGGTGGAGCACTCGGTCAAGGACGATTGCACGTCTGGCAGCTGTAACACCCACCCGTCTGTACCGGGTACCGTGCTCCGGCAAGGCTGAGTCCTCCAGGTTAGGCATGCAATAACCCCCGGTATTTGCACGCCCTCACGTGAAGGGGGTCAGGGTGCTTTTGGCACTTGCCATCTCAGGGAAGCTGTGGCATGCAGATGGCTCCTCTGCCCAGGGCCAAGCGCCCCCCGGCAGCCTGCGGGCACCCGCTCCCCTGGTGCGCTCCTCTGCCTTGATGTACCTGAGAGCGGGTCTCGCAAACACACGGAGGAGCCTGGACTCGGGGAGCCCCAGACCTCTCCCCGGCAACTTCTGCTGCACTGGGATGCTTTGACTATTGATATTTTTTATATTTTTTTTTTTCTGTTTAATGAACTTTGGCTACCTCTCCATGACCAGGTCCCTCGACACAGGAGAGCATCAGTAGATTAAATTCAGGAGTACGTATCTACACTGCATGCAGAGAAGAGCTTTTCTGCAGATGACATTCAGTTTGGCCCCAGGACCAAGCTACAGATGTGTTTCAAAGCTGTCAGAAGGACCAAGAATTGGCTGGGATCATATAAACTCGGAGCTTATCTGTACGCTTTAATATGGTCCAAATTAATCTATTTCTTAGCACTTCTAATTTAATTTCCCCTTAAAGAAGTCTAGCTGGTGTTCACCAAAACTGCTCTGTGAATTGCATTAATATCTGGTAATTGGGATTGATTAGAGGATTTGTTTCTAATCCACACTGTCTGTCTAATCACAGCACTCATGTATATTCAGTCTCCACAGCTGACATGGAGATGCTGCTGTTGAAAGACAAGGCAAAACACCATAATGGTTGCTGGTAAGAGGTTGGCATTTCCTATGGGCAAATTAAAACACTATTTTTGATAAGTTTTTGATAAGACCTCTCACTGTATTAGAAAGATTTAACGGAGGAATTGCACCTATGTGGTTACGTTCATAGTGATATCAAAAGCATTTTTCCCCACGTGGCTTATGCGACGATGCCAATTTACACACTGCCTTGGCTTTTGCGAACCTTCCCCTCAGTGGGCACGTGAAGAATTTCTGTGGTCTGTTCTCAGGTGGCATTTCCAGGCATGCGTAAATGCGGGCTCATAAACAAGATCGTGTAAGGGAAACTCGTCTTCAGCTGGCTCTTTGCCAGCGTGTGTGCGCTGCTCTCCCGCGTGGGCAGGGTCTTTCCTTTTCATTCTTTCTCCTTGCAACCCCCGAGTCTGCTGGAGAGTTGCTACCGCGTTTGCTGTCGTCCTTCATGTGCGCCGCGAGGTTTGGTGGTGCGATGGCCGTGAGGCCGTAGGCACGGTGAGTCTCAGGGCGATTATCCCCAGCGTGGTTATCGCATGTGACAGCCAAGCCCATGCTCCTTTTGAGTCTTCATATGTCCCTACCGTGATGAGAACGTTCACTTCATTTAGCACCTCATCTCTCTTAGGGTCTGCTGATGTAAGGACTGATGCTTTGAACCTTAGGACTGATCTGAGCCTATTTACACTGGGCCTTGCTAGTCGCTGGAATTAAATACTGCTGTAGGACTGAGTTTGCCCATGTAGCATCGCTTCATGTTAATTTTAGACTGGAGTTAGATGTAGATCTTCCTAAACTAAATTATTCAGCATTGCATCTTGTGAATCTCAGCCGTGTGCGCGCTGCTGTGCGTGCTCCGTGCTCTCATCTGAGAAATGCCTTCGCATTGTGTAATAGGCAATTGAGGGAAAATATCCTTTGATCGGAGAGCTTTGTTGCTGAGAAGAGTGGAGTGAAAGCAGGGGAAAATACTCCGCGCCCCCCCCAGTATCTTTCAAGATCAATTTAAATAATTCATGGAAATTTACTACAGATTTCTAATTAAAACTAATTAGAAGCACTGCTTTATCACATGTGATTTACCTCTGAACAGTTTCAGATTCTTTATAAGATGGTTTTATATGCATATTTTTGGCTTGTAATTAATGTAGATTTAAAAAATATTCACTTAAGCTTTCTCTGGGTAAAGCTTAAAAAAAAGAAAGGCAGTCGCTCTCCTCCACACTGATTTAAGGGCTCTGAATCAAAAAAGGCATTCAACTCTGTTAAAGGTTAGTGTCCTTAAAGCTGTTGGCATGAATCACTGGGACACCTCTGTAGTCCTCAAAGCATCTGATTCTGTATTCGCCTCGTGTGACATTATTTTGTTAAAACTCGGTTGAGTCAATAACCTCCCGAAAGCAAGCTGCTCTGCTGAGCAATACGTCTTGACATGCTTTATCAGTAAAAGCAGCGCTTCAGGTTGGTTGGTTTGCATATTTTTGTCCTATTTCAAATACCAGCTTGCATGCTGGGCTGTTCCTCCAGCGACCAGCTTCTCTTCTGCGTCTCTCTGAATATCTGCATCTCGGTAACCGCAGCGCCGAGGCTGTGGTTGGAGCTGGTGAAGGTGCACCGGCAGTGGCTGCCTTGTGCCCTACCCTCCTTGTGCAAAGCTCTGCAGGCAGAGGAAGACGCTGGGATGTGGGGTTGTGGGCTCAGGTCCCGCAGTTGGGTCCATGCATGAGGGGACCATGGCAGGGTGGCCTTGTGTCTCCAGGGGCTGGCACCATGAACTGGCTTCTTCCCAGGTCAGCGTCCTGGTTTCAGCTGGGACAGAGCTGATTTTCTTCCTAGTAGCTGGCATAGTGCTGTGTTTTGGATTTAGTATGAGAAGAATGTTGATAACACATAGATGGCTCAGTTGTTGCTGGGTAGTGCTTACACCAGGCAAGGACTTCTCAGCTCTGCCAGGGGCACGAGAAGCTGGGAGGGGGCACAGCCAGGACAGCTGACCCCAACTGACCATAAGGGGTATTCCATACCATAGGGTGTCATGCTCAGTATAGAAACTGGGGGAAGAAAAAGGACGGGGATGGTGTTTGGAGTGATGGTGTTTGTCTGCTTAAGTCACCGTTACGGGTGATGGAGCCCGGCTGCCCTGGGGGTGGCTGAGCACCCCCCTGCCATGGGAAGCAGGGAATGAACCCCTTGGTTTGCTCTGCTTGCACCTGGGGCTTTTGCTTTCCCTATGAAACTGTCTTTAGCTCAGCCACCAGCTGTCTCACTTTTACCATTCCTATTCTCTCCCCCATCCCACTGCGGGGGCAGTGAGTGAGCGGCTGGGGGGGCTGAGCTGCTGGGGTTAAACCACGCCCGTTGGTGCTGCTGGGGAGGGGCATACGTGGCCCCCAGGAGCAGACGCCTTGAGCTGGTGTCTCTGGCCCTTGTTCTGTGTTTGCAGGGCATTAGTGCCCCGTACCGCACAACCGGGGGCCGCTGGCAGAACGTCCTCCCTTCCGCTGCAGCCTTCCCGAGCCCTGGTGCCAACCCGGAAAATGCTTGTAAACGAAAATCAGGAGAACAATGAATAAACAGGAGGCAGAGCAAACATATTTTTTCATTTCCATCGAAGAACACTGGAGATGCAGTTTGGTGAAACTGAACTCCCCGCAGAGTTTAACTCCTGTGCTGGCCCCCTTGGATCCTGCTTTCCCAAACTTTTCCCTGCAGTTACCAGGGGAAGCTATCGATCCCCCTCTCCCCGCGTGAGGCTGCCGCGTGGCCGGTCACGCTGACGTAGAGGCGGCTCCGTTGGGACTTGATGGCATTTCAGGAGCAGCGTGAGATGGCAACTGCTCCCTGCGTGAGGTCTGAAAGTTTGCAAACGCGACTTTAATTTGGCAGCACAAACCACCCGGGAGGGTGCCGCTTTGCTCCTCTACCATCGCTGCAGTGTTAGCAGAGCAGAGGGCTTTTTTAAAGATGCAGCTTTTGTTTTCGCTATTCCTAGAGCCTAACACTTGCGAATATTTTCTTCATAAATATTTCACAAGCATTATGAATGTCCCCAAGTAATTCGTCCATAATTCTACATGTTTTCAATAATTATTTATAAGTTTGGTACCAACACAGTGTTCTTCCATCCAGCCTTCTACAAGTACTACAGAAATAATCATGAAAGACTGAAGAGTAAGGGTTTCTCCTGTTTATACAGCACTTGGACTAGGAAGCCTAGGTCTTGTGCTGTCTATTAAGCAAAAAAAAAATAAAATCATTTAGCTGTTCAATTAAAAGATGTTTAAATTGCTTTTTTTCTTTAATGAAGGTATGTGGCTACTGCATCCCTTAAATTGTGTTCAGTAAATGCATATTTCTTCATAGTGTGCACGACCCTGGTTTAAATAAGTATTCAAACACATTTAAGTTACTCAACAACCTTGGTGGTATAGTGAGATATTACAGAAATTATTTTGACCGGGTGCTTCAATGCCACGTGAGGAGGGCGGTTGCCTGCTTAGGGCTGTGTTGTATGCAATGACAAAGGCACCCAGCGTGTGGTGGTGTCCCCACTGGTGGAGGTGTCCCCTGCCAGTGGTCCCAGGCCAGCAGCAGCTCCTCGGGGTAGGGGACGAAAATAGGCAGAGGCGAGGGCAACCAAGCCACCGGAGTGAGGAGCCAGCAACTAACTCCCAGGGCACTAATGTCTGCAGCTGAGCTACTCCAAGGCACCAGTCAATGTCTACATTTTTGGAGAAGACTGGTTTGGGTCTGGTGTTGCTGGTTTTATTGCTAGATACTCTAGGACTACTCTAGAACTACTCCAAGGCACCAGTCAATGCCTCCATTTTTGGAGAAGACTGTTTTGTTTTTGCTGTTGCTGGTTTTATTGCTAGATACTCTTCAGGACTCTAGTAGTAGCTTAAATTCTTCAGTTTGCATAACTTCTGCTAAGCTCTGATAAACCCATTTAATGCATGTATTTATAGCTTAGTGTTCTTGGTAGCATAGGATGAGCTCCAGTAAATTAGTTAGGTCTTTTTTATGCTTATAAAAATAATGTTCACTCAGACAATAAAAAGAATCATGCTGGATGGGATTTGCATCTCGAATCAAAGAGCGAATGATAAATGCTCGTCCTGAACCTGGTCGACCAGGGAGAGGTGCTCCCGTGGCTGCTAACGCCCGTAGGCAAATCTCCGTGGTCACAGGCTCCCGCTGACCGTGGGGTGGGCTGGAAGAGAAAACTTAAAATATAACAGTGCTGCTGCTTGTTACTTTAATTGGAGAATATTTTATCTGCGAGAGCCTAATGGTTGCAAATGAAGCTCCTTGGAAGACTTCTCTAGGATGTTTTACATACAAGGATATGCTTTATACTTGCCAATTTTTCTCTGATTTTGCATGTTTTAACTGTGAAAATACACTATTAATAGCTGTTGTGACAGATAAATTTCACCACTTGCAAATATTGGTTTCATTCTTTTGCTTGTTTCTTTCTTTTTTTTTTAATTCCCAAAGGTTAAGAAAACCAAGCATAGAAGAGCTTAAAATAGAAGCTCCAGATGTATAGCTTGGGGCTGTAGGACTAAATTTTGCCAGGGTTCCACCACCTGTGCTGTAATTCTGAGGGGCTGGGTGTTGGGGTTTTTTTAATTATATCGATCAATTGGTTAGATATCAGCATTTTCTTTCATTTCAACAAGCAGTCACAAGTGCAAAAGGGCAGACTTGCATTTAGAAGATAATTTTAAAATTACTCATCAAAATCCCCCATTATTCTGTTGTTCTTGATTTGGATTTGTATGAGTTTATTTTGAAATATCGTAAAATCAAGAGGAGAGGACGTTCCCGGGGAAATCGCAGTTAGTGTACACCTTCAGGCTGAACTTTCCTCTTGTCCTCAGCTGGTATCTTCAGTTAATTTTTAGGGACACTGGTGTTCTCAAGATCTTTTGAAAGATGAGTTGACGTTAGCGCTGGGCTTTTTGTACTCTGTTTGTGTTGCTTGTACCGCTCCAGGGTATGGGGATCTGAGGCAGAATTGGGAGAAATATTGAGCTAATGTTCAGAGAATCATAGGCTGGTTTGGGTTGGAAGGGACCCCTAGAGGTCATCTAGTCCAACCCCACAGTGTTGAGCAAAGGCACCTCGCCTCTTGCAGGGGGGCTGGGGTGTAAGAATGCTAATGGGTAAAAGGAGCAAAGTGCAGCCCTGTTACCCTTCTTCATTGCTGCCCTGTGTAGCAGGAGAGCCTTACCCACTTTTCTCCTTTTTGGAGAATATATTTTCTCCAATAATGTCTTGTGGAGTATAAACTCCGCTCGTGTTAAATGCAGGATGGTGCTGTACGTGACGCAGGAGCCTATGGTTTTGTGGACAACAGTAGAATCTCATCAACAAGCATTTCCCCGGCACAAGACCAATGCCACTGAACAACAATAATCTCGTTTCATGGCTAGCAATAGGGCAATGAGACTGTTCTATTAAGATTATTCAAGTGTAAGAACTCCTGCTAATAAATTAGAAATGGAAAAATAAGACTTGTATAGTATGCCTAACAGAACAAACGCCAGCCGTGCCATGAGTTTCTTACAGTCCGTAAACTGTATTTTTTTTTTTCCAGGATAAACTTTTTACTTATACTGTTGAACAGTGGATCTAAAAATGAAAAAGCCTAGATTCAGAACAACATCGTGTAATTTTATTAAGAACAGATGGGTGGAAAACTCCCTTGAGCTCTATATTAGCTGCCTGCCATTCACGGGATGGCAGCCGATAATGTACTTGATGGACCTTTATGTCCATCTGTTAGCCGATCTATCCAATATTCCCTGGCTAAGGAAACACTTCAAACTCGAAACTTCAAACAGCATAGTTAAATGCCAGAGATGTTTTGTAGTATTTATAGATTTTGCTGGTTCACATTTGAGAACACTTTTGGTGATTCATCAAGTGTTATCCTGATTTGTATCATTTATTAGGATTATATCTTAATGACTGACTTAAGGTATGTTACGTAGCTGTACCGTTTGGTATTCAGTGTTCTGATAAGACATTCTGAAATAACACCTACTTTGATTTATTTCCTTACTGGCTGATTATCATATACTAATTCGTGTACCTCTTAAAGTATAGATTTTGCTTCAGGAAGCTACAGAGTTTTAGGAGGAAATGATCTTGGTATTTTTAGAAAAGCAAAAGGGCAGGGGAAGCTCCAGGAGTTACCCTGCCTCTCCCCCACTTTGGATTGGCGTTGGGTGACTGGGGATGCTGTATGCTCCGTGGAAAAGCTATTAATCTGGCTGTCAAATAACCAGCCGTCTCTAAAGAGAGAACACTTAATGGATTTGGGGGGGTTGATCTTTATTTTTTTTCTTATTTCCTGTTGCCTTATCTATACTTGATTGGGAAAAGTGCCTTAAAAAAAATAGAGCTTCATAACGTAGATTGGATCGCTCGTCCTCTAGCAACGAATGTGCTCTGCAGCTCCCCTGTGTATTAAACAAATAAATATAAAAGGTTTAACACCGGCTTGTGTGGTTACCAAGAAGAAGTTAAAGCATTACTTAAAGCAGTAAAAAGGATGTGAAGATTTAGTGCTGCTGTGCAGTACACTAAATAACACCAAATTAACTCATAAAACATTTCAAGACTTGGTACTTGAGCCACTCCATCTGCGTGCAGCTGGCCCTGTAACCAGGCTGCCTGCTGTGCTGGTGATGGGGCTTGGTAGGCACCTTCGGAGAAAATGCTCAGTGGTGCAACGTATTTGTGAAGAGACTTGGCTAAGCCAGCGATGGGCTAACTTGAAAGCATGTATTTCTTTCTTTCTTTTTTTTATGACCTTACTATAAATGCAAGTACCTGTTCTCCATGAAAAAGGTTCTTAAATCAGGACTGGGGGAAGGAAAGAGCAGAAAACCACTGGGTTGCTAGTGTCCACTTGAGACTTGGTACATAAATCTAACTTATCAGGAGGCTGTTAGACACCGAAGTGATGTTTACTACGGCTACTCTGAAGACAACTTGTTCAGGGTGTTTGGGAATTCTCACTGTAGTGTGGTCTTTCTAAAATATTTTCAGAATTTGGACATCATGGCAAACTGACAGCTCACGCTCTGTCCTCCCTGACCGAGTCATGTCTGATGGCTGTAGGAACCACCACAGCAAACATTTTATTGCCCAATTTGTGCAGGTATTTTCACAGTAATTTTTAGCTACTTTTAGTGAGAGAATAGCAGAAGGGATGCTGTATTTTTCTCTTACTCTGCTCTTATTACCTGCAATGATCCATCTCCTTTTCTTCCATTGCTCTCCTGCCTTTGCTCGTGCTGCGTGTGCTTCGTTGTGCTGTGGCTTCTGACTCCTGATTCATGACCCTCTGCTGCATGGGTTCCTCCCACCCTTTGCCTCCAGTGTGTTCTTTCCTTCCCCCTAGGACATGGGCTAGAATATAGACCAGGCTCATGTCTGGTCTGAGAAAAGTTTTTACTTCTGTTTTGCTGAGTAACTTTAGCCATCGGTAGAAGTGGTTGTGCAGGCTCCTCTGCTTTTCCAGCTGTACCCACAAGCATCTTGACTTGTCCTTGGCAATGAAAAATTTGAAGAATGGCTCACGTATTGGAAATGCCCGTGTTAGATAACAGCCTGGCCTCTGCAAGCAAATGGAAAGTACTCAACGTTCATCTTTCACAGTTATTTAGGAAACTCTACTCTAGGTGGGGGG